>CAUYLG010009269.1:0-90154 GCA_963573385.1 Cacajao melanocephalus
TCAGCAGGGAAGCCAGGACACATTTTCACTTGGGTGAAGGACAAGCTTACCTGCCCACAGAAAGAAGCTGCCCCTGTGGGCCGCCCCAGCCAGGGCTGAAATATGACTGAAGTACATACTGCCAGGTCACCTGCACCCTACCTCCCACAGCCAGTGCCTGTTCACGGCACGTGGGGGCCTGACGTCAGGATTTCCTGGCCTGGCTCTACCCCTCAGTACCCGGGCACTGTTTGGACACTTTTGGTTTTTTTTGTTTTTTGTTTTTGTTTGTTTTGTTTTGAGACAGTGTCTTGCTCTGCCGTCCAGGCTGGAGTGCAATGGTGGGATCTCGGCTCACTGTGACCTCCGCTTCCCAGGTTCAAGCGATTCTCCTGCCTCAGCCTCCCGGGTAGCTAGGATTATAGGCGTATACCACCACTTCTGGCTAATTTTTGTATTTTTTAAGTAGAGACGGGGTTTCACCATGTTGGTCAGGCTGATCCACCTACCTCTGCCTCCCAAACTGTTGGGCTTACAGTCCTGAGCCACCAAGCCTGACCCCTAGACACTTTTATATTATATATGTCTCTGATAAATGTTTTAAAATCGTAAAACTATAAAATAAGCCTAAAAATAGGATTTTTGTTTGTGTAACACTTTGATAAATAAGACCAACTTATAAAAACAACTATATCTTATGAGTTATTGGCAAAATATCCACGTATTTCAGAGGGGTAGAGCCACCACTGAGCTGAACTAACCAGCTCAGTCCACTATTGTTGACACCTGCATATTCCTACGGGGTCCCAAAGTTGGGCCCACCCAGCCTACCACTACCACCATAGCAGCCACACCCCACACGCAACAACTGCAGGATGGGGACTGGCATTCAGCCCATCACAGTCACTGCCAACACCAGCACAGACCACTTGGGACTCAGAGGGTATTTTACATGTACCTAATTTAGCTTTAACCATTATACTTAGATTACTTATGAAAACAGATATTAGGCTAAGCTAGTCATCATTTCAAGTTGTTTCTCTGATGACCCTTTCTCTAGCTTATGATTATCAGGTGATCACCTAAGTAAGAATCTGAAGTATATGGGTATTTTGCCAATAACTCATAAGATACAGCTGTTTTTATTAAACCAGTACTATGAAATTGGTGGTCCTATGTATCAAAGTGTTACACAAACCAAAATCATCCTTTTTAGGCTTGGTTGATAGTTCTATGATTTTAAAACATTTATCAGAGACATATATAAAAGTATCTAAGGGCCAGGCACAGTGGCTCATGCTTCTAATCCCAGCACTTTGGGAGGCTGAGGCAGGTGGATCACCTGAGGTCAGGAGTTCAAGACCAGCCTGACCAACATGGTGAAACTCCATATCTACTAAAAAAATTTAAAAAATTAGTTGGGCATCTGTAATCCCAGCTCCTGGGGAGGCTGAGTCAGGAGAATCGCTTGAACCCAGGAGGCAGAGGTTGCAGTGAGTGGAGATCACACCATTGCACTCCAGCCTAGGCGAAAGACCAAGACTCTGTCTCAAAAAAAAAAAAAAAAAGAAAAAGTGTCTAAACAGTAAACTCAGGCAAAAATGAACAACGACAATTCTAAAGACGTTTCCATTTTTATTTTATTGACATTTTAAAACAGCTTACTGATCAAAGATGCTTCAGTCACATTTTAAAAGGCATTTGAGTTAATTATTGTATCTTTTCCCCTCTGTTTTGGGTTTTTTAAACGAGTTTAAGGGTTAAATCTCTAAATATTTACACTTTAGTTGGGACTGGCTATTTTTCTTTTGCTATAAGAAAAACAAACATCCAAGTGACTTTAGATTTTTAGTAGCCAATCTTCTGTGTGTGTTTGCCAGTCTGGTTGTTTGACTAGTCTCAATGCAGGCTGGGATGCATTTTAGAAACATATTTGCAGGTATTTTCTTAACCCCCTCTCCTATGTGGTAGGAAAAACTATTTTTATGCCCAACAGGAATACCTTATGTTATGGCTCTGAGCTCAAGATTTTGGCCTGTTTGATTTGAAGGCCTAACCTTCAAAAACTTTTATCTAGTTATTTCCTTTTAGAATTAATCCTTTGATTAATTGTTTCATCATCCTAAGCAATTGTTAGTCTAGCCTAATTTAAGTTCACATTTCCAAAGGTGTCTAGATTGTTGGTTGTTAAGGAGCTATTGTAATTTGTAAAGTCATTAATTTGAAAGCCCTTTAATACTCTTATTTTGGTTTGAAATGCCCTAAGAAAAACTTCCAAGTGGCTTTTGAAATTAGCAGCATTACATTATCTTCATAGAAATAAAAAAGTCAACAATTCAGAGTGAGTAGGAAAAAACAGACCAAAACTTAGACAGTTCTATATGTTAACTATATAGTTGGTTGCACTTTCTAATTTAGTTCTAAGAGAAAAACAAGCTTGGGGAGTGCAAATGAATGCCATGATGACAATGATTTAAAATGTACGTGAGGAGACTCCATGTTGGTGGCTAGAGTCCCAAACAGCTTGGCATGCCTTATAGTTTGAGAATCGTGTTTTATTTTTTATTAATCTTTCAAGATCATACCCACCATTTAAAATGTTGGGTAGTTTTTTTCTCTCAGAACATGATCAGAAACAAGCAAGATTTAAAAAAAAAAAAAAAACAAAAACCAGCCAAATCACTTACAGATGCACAAAACCAAATAAAATCAGAGTGCTCCCCTAAATTTTAACCTAAGCGTGCAGATCAAACAAAATATTAAACAGGTATGGAGACCCAAACATAAATTTGACAGAAGAGACATGCCTCACAGAGAAAATGTAGATTCTGTAGGAAACAGAATACTCAAACCAGAAAAACATTTGTCTTTAGTCTCAAAGTAAATAAAAAAGAACTTGCCAAAGTGAAAGAGTCCTAGAATCCAAGAATTAATATACAGTGGGCTCAGTTTATACCACACTTGGTTCCAGGGGCTACCAATTTGTCTGAGGGGAATCTCATTTTGGTCCTGCCTTTGATTCCATTACGCCAACCTAAACAACAAAGAGGAAGACACTCTAAGAGAAAATTGTTTATTCAAGGATAGGCATTGCCACTGGAATACACATACTGAAGTAAACTGTGTGTGTTCAGGAAAGTAAGGGATGACAGAGGATTTTAAAGGAAAAAAATAAGAATTATGTAATTGTTTTGAGGTAACTATTCTTGGTTACAAGGATCAATAACAAGGCGGGTGCCAGTCAGGTTGGACCGGCAGTTACTGGGTAGTTGTTATTACAGAGGTTTTATTCTTTTTTCATAAGATTGTGATGGCCTTTGTGCAAGATTGTGGTTTCCAGGCTTTTGTAATATTGATGTAATATAGCGTTTAAATATGGCTTACAAATATGGAATTCTTTATAATTTAAGTTTAATTACTTTATTCCAGGATTAAGGCCAAGAAACATTTCTTAATTTTTTAGTTAATCTGTAGGAAGATAATTAAAAGTGCCTATATTTTTGTTCATAGTGGTCTCATTCTCATCTATAAAATTGATCAGTGAAAAAAGTTATAATTGCTAAGTATATAAAAAATTATATATAGAAGCAAGATTTATGAGGTATGAGTTTCTAATTATAAGACATTTTCTCTCTACAGTAAGGATTCAAAATAAAACAAACTTAACAAAATAGTTTTAAAGTTAACGTATAATATTAACAATCTGTTTTCTCAACCCATGAACTGGCAATATAAGCATAAATTGTGTGATTTCTTGTTAGAAACTGTTAGCTTTTAAAATAAATTTAATCACTTATCATTGTTAATGTGAAAATTACTGCAGTTTTATATAATAGAAATTGAATATGAAGTGAATGCATTTGGTTCTCTTTTTCCAAACCAACTCATTCTCAAATAGATAATATAACTACATTTTTTTAAATGCAAGGTATTGAACTCCATAAAGAGATGTTTCATTACATATTAGGCATCCATATATCCTATATGAGTTTTTGGCCACTATCTCTGTATTTCCATGCATTGTGTACTCTGTTTCATGAGTATGCCTCATTTAATATTTTCAGTTGAAACTACATTTCTTATTTTATCTGGAGATCTTGAAGATGAGCAGTTTTTTTATTTGTTATTTTTAGCCAATCCTAAAAATGTTCTATTGCACCATATAAACAAACATATTTTTACAACCTTTGGGCTTTTATCAAAGAAGGCTTAATTTTAAAGAAAATATATGAAAGTACTGAGGCAGCATTTAAAACAAACAAGAAATCTTTTCATTTGTATAAATAATTATAACTAGTATAGTAAAAGATTCATTCAACTGATTGAAAGAAAAGATGAGGATCATATTTAAAATGAAAGAACTGGGATTTACTTATTCATTTTGTTGAATGAATTAATGAAGTAATTCCTCCTCCACCATGCCTTTTAAAATGTGTGTGTGTGTGTGTGTGTGTGTGTGTGTGTGTGTGTATGAAATTAGAAAAATTCTTGCTATAATAAATATATTATTTTTCAGCAAGGGTTTTTGTGGTCTATTTTAGAACATGACAGTGTGTATTTCAGCTTATTATTCTGCTTTGCAAAGTAAGAGGAGGTGGATATTTTGTTCAAATTAGAGATAAACTGATACAAAAGAAATTTTACAGATGGCTGGTATACACTTCTTGTAATCCCAGCTGTCTGTAGTACATCTATATTTACGTCTCAAGTATTATATTTACATTCTGTTTGTATCTGACTTTACTTTTCGCCAGGCCTCCAGAATCACACCCCAGGGAACTTGTCAGGCCTCTTGATAGCGATTACAGTGTCCCCTTCCACTTTGGGATTTCCATTTCTTCTCCATAGCTCCCAGTTCTCTTCACTGTTTCCTTTGTGATGGTGCCTCTGAGTTAAGGTCTGACCTGGTGGCTGGCACACAGCAGGCACTCAGTACCTGCAGATATTTCCTGACTCCAGCAATCCTCATTGGCCAGTAAGTCTTATCAGCTATTCTTACTACTTAAATCACAGTCTTTTATCAGAACCCCATGTTTTCAGTCATCCTGTTTCATTTGGCACAGTCCATCTGCTATTCTTAAAAGTTCCCTATCAAATTACATTCAGTCTGCTGCTCAGCTGGGTATTAAAGCCACCATTGCGTGTATCCACTTTTTTGCTATTGTCCCCCCAAATCTAGGCAGGTCTCTTGATCTCTTTGTGGCTTCAGCTCCCTGCTTTTATTCATGCTGGAATACCCTGTCTGCCTCTTTCCTGTGTGCTTTTCTTCAGTGTTGTCCTAACTGTCAGAATGCAAAAATCTGCTTCATTTTTACCACAGAACATCAGATTTCATCTAGGTAGCATGTAATTTATATTTAGCTGTAGACTTTTTTGGTGTGTTTTCTTGCAGAGTAGATGATAAATTCCTTGGGAGTAGAGATTGTTTGCAGTGCTGATGCTTCTCCAAGGCACTGTCTACTACACTGTTCATTGCACACACTAGATGCTTGGATTTATGTTTACTTTAACACTGGTCAACCATGTAAAATCGACATCAGACGGTATGATTGATGGATAAGTACTGTTCTTCTCATGGCACAAAATCACTGAGACAGCTCTCCTGTTTTGTTGAGCAAAGCTCTTATAAAATAGTATATGTTATTCTTGAGAGTATTTACTGAGCACTTAATTTTTTTTCTTTGAAATGGATCGAAAATAGGAAACAAAAGATGCTTTTAAGGGAATAACTCAAAAATCTTGGAAGAGATATTTTATTTTGATCCTAATGCATACAAGATTAACTCAGCCCATCTGGTTATAGAAAAAGACAGTGTCTTCATTAAGTTTGAAATTTTGAGGTATCCAGGATTTGCTTTATCTCTCAGTCTGTGTAGTGCCAAATGTTGATATCTTATTTCCTTGACTGTGATTGAATTTTCTATATATCAGTGGTGTAGTATTTGAAAACACTGACTATAATAATATCTTTATTTGTCATATATTTTTATTTTTTGAACACATGAATTTTGTATTTCCAATGTTATTAAGACATTTTGTTTCTATCATCAAAAAATCATCTTTCCCAACAGCAGTTAATCTCTGAGACTGGAAATACTTTAAGCCTCATCATTGTCAATTTTGACTCTTTGTCATTTTCCCCAATAGAGCTATTTGTTAATTTCAGGAACCTTAAATATTGTGTGGGGTGTGTGTGTGTGTACCTGTATACATGCATGCATGTACCTGTGTCCGCATGCGTGTTTTTCTATTCTCCCATGACCATTACTAAAATATATGTTATTATTTCCATTAAATTTGTTTTATAAACAAAAATTTGTCTTATAAACAAAGCCATAAAGCTGTATTTTTGTTTTTACTAGATATAAGCCATATTCTTTAGAGGAATCATACTGGAACCTTTCTGTGTTTTTATGAATGCAGTGTTTAAAACAGCTTAACCTCTAAAAGTGTTGTTCCTCTTTGATATTTGAAGAAAAACAGCTTACTCTTATGAATCTATCACTCATAATATTGCCATCTGATCCTTTAAGTATCTTTTTTTCTTAAATTTCAAAAGTCACCTCTAAAATATAGAAACTGGGACATTTTTGCCTTCATTTATAAATATTTATATGTCAGTGTCTACTTAGTATATGCTATAATTCATCTAATTTTGTGTGTGTGTGATAGAAACTACTTACAGGATTTCCCACTGAAAATTATAAATGCGTAACTTAATTGAGAAATGCACTTTCAAGTGACTAATGAACCAAGCAAACAAATAGCAGGAAGAACAACAATGTGCTTATTCTCAAATCTTCAGCAATTCTGGGCTGAATTGTTGGTTTAGTACAGCAACACATACAAATATAAATCAGCCTGAACTCCAGTTTTTTCCCCTTAAGTATGTGGCTAACTTGCTAGTTGGGTAAGATAATGAGGTTATGATCTAGGAAATATGAATAGAGAATCCACAGAACTGGTTCTTTGTGCATTAGTGTAAAGCAGCCTACACAGTTGCACATTTCAAGTTGTTCCATCAATGTAGAAAATTAGATTATTGGGGTTTGGAAGTAATAAATGGATTGTTCATTGTTGATTCATTTCAACACATTTATTGAGCATCTAAATTGAGTGAGGAAAATTGGTTTAAAGCATAGCTGGCTGTCAAGTAGTCTATTGTGCAGTGAAAAACAAAAAGACAGGTAAACAAATACTATGAAACGCTGTTGCGTTTGTGTTGAAACTATGGTGGATATCAGTGAATACAAAAGCATCTCCCGTGCTGAAGCCTGATTTGTATGGGGTTAAGGTAAGCATGAGAAAGTGTATAGCACGAGTGACCAACTGAACTGACGTTTGGATAAACCAGGGCTTCTTTAGCAGATATCATGGATAGAGAAGCAGGATTCTAGTTCATGCACTATGTTCAAAGTTGCAGGAGCACAAAAAGGCAGGGAATATAACAAAAACTGCAAAATGGCCATACGCAGGCGACTGCTGAGAAGTAGAGAGCAATGTATTTGGACAAAGTCTCAAAGATCACATGATAAATTATCTAATTCTCTGCTAGCAGATGCAGATTTTTCTGGAAGAAAATGTAGAGAAAATGAGCAATGTTAAAGAAGGTAGTCACATATTCAGTGTTTTGTTTGTATGAAAAAGATATCTGACAAGGCTTCAGAAAATGGGTTGTATGAAGAATGAGATCACATTAGGAGACTTCTATGGTAAGCTTGTTTAAGCAGTTATGAGGGTATGGATTAAGACACTGACAGTGGACATGAGAGACTGAACTGGGCTAGGAAAACATGGCTTATTAGTCTTAATGACCTACTGGTTAAAGACGTAAGAAAAATAGGATTGTGGAATGATTTCAACCTTTATATTAAACAACTGAGTGGAAGACAGTGTCTTATAAAATGAGAAACATGATCACAAGGGAGGTTTGGAGGCAATGATAAATTAAATTTTGGACATGCTGCAGTTGAAATGCGTGACATACTTAAGATGAAATCTGGAGTTTGGAGTCAGAGTGATTAGTCAGATATTCATCAACTGTTTTAGTCAAGAGAGACTAATGATTGTAACAAATAGCTGCCATATTTGAGTAATGTAACACAGTAAAGTTTATTTTCTGCTCCTGCAGTAGCACAGCAGAGACATTCCTACTCAAAGCATGAAATAAAGATTTCTTCCATCACATAGCTTGTCCTTCCTCGAGGTCTTGGAGTCTTCAGCTTGTAAATGAAGAAAAATATGACAAATGGCATGTTGATGGATCATATCCACACATTTCCTGTCCAAAATCCAGTGCCATGCCTATGCCTAGCTACTGAGAGGGCTGGAAAATGAGGTCCAGGTGCACGCCTACTTTCTTTCTAAAGAATGAAATCATCTGTGATGAGACCTCATTGGAATCTTCCAAATTTATCAGCCATGGCTTCTTAGTCATCTAAGTGCCAGCTTTTCTAAAGAGAAAAACATGGATATTGGGGAGCTTTTATAACAATAAATATAACTGAAATATTATAAGCTATACTTCTAATTTTAATCTATTAGTTTTTATTTTTAAACAATTCAATTTTCTGATTAATGAAATTTCCCTGGAAATTATGTATTCTTGAAAATTAAATGAATTAATTGTGCAGAACATTGAAGTTCCTTAAAATCCATGGAGTCCCCAGCCCTGAATGCTGTACTAGATTTGTCTTCAAGACACTGATGGCACTTCCAGGACCCATAAAAGGAACTCTGTACTTAAGAAAAGAGAGAGAGAGAGAGAGAGGAGAGAGAGAAAGGCAGGCCATATAACCTTTGCTCTTAAACTTTAATAAAAAATCAATAACAAATTCTCTTCTACTAATTGAAGTCAACAAACTTCTCCCAGTTCATAGCTAGCATCCTTCAGGGCTTCAGTTGGCTATTGCAATAATTTTACCATTTTCATATGTTAATGCTTTCTGACATAGATTTTGCAAATATCAAGGTGTTCTATGACAGTCACTTTGAAAATTTAAATCACAGTTCTGCACTTGAGGAACAAATCATTTGGTGGAGCAATGTATTTGGACCAAGTCTCAAAGATCACATGATAAAGTATCTTATTCTCTACTAGCTTATGCAGATTTTTCTGGAAGAAAACATAGAGAAAATAAGCAATGTTAAAGAAGGTAGTCACATATTCAGTGTTGTATAAAAAAAATCTGACAAGTCTTCCAAAAATTGGTTGACTGAAGAATGAGATACTTTACAAAATAGTAAAAATATAATAATATGTGAAAAATTTTTAATGATATTTGTTAATGATATGCAAACTTCTTGATCAAGCACCCTAAATATCACATTCCTCTCACACTGAGTACATGCATTTTGGAAGTTGAAACACTAGTTTTAAGTGTAAAAGTCATTAATTCTGTTTCTCTTCAAAATTTTTTAAAAGGCAAACATACTAATTTCTATTTTAAAAATAATTAAGTAACCTCAAATGCATTGAGGGTCTCTCAAAGACCATTTCTTGTTTTAGTTAGGAAATAATGTAAGTTTCTAGTGCTTAGCTGTGTATTCTATTCCCAGACTCATACAAAAGTTTCAATAATTCATTGAACACTGTGAATGAGAGATAAGTTTCATAGGTTAGCTTCATACTTTCATGATTCAAACAAGCGAAGCCAGTAGACTCTGTATTACCTTCAACTTGTTAATCTGAAACTATTTGATATTTCAGACTGGATATGGGACTTTGTAAAATTGGATTAAGTCTAGATCACATTGAAAAATGCCTTCTATTAAAAAAAATAAGTGATTTATCATTTTCTTCTTTTATTTTTTATATGTAAGTTATTTATTGGTTATAAAACTGTTCAATTTTTTAAAAACATACCTGGGCATTAGTCTCCTCATACATAAAAGAAAATATAGTCTGGCCATCTGGGCGTGGTGGTTCACACCTGTAATCCCAGCATTTTGGAGGCCGAGGCGGGTGGACAACCTGAGGTCAGGAGTTCGAGACTAGCCTGACCAACATGGTCAAAATCCATCTCTACTAAATACAAAAAATTAACTGGACATGGTGGTGCATGCCTGTGGTCCCAGCTACTTGGGAGGCTGAGGCAGGAGAATTGCTTGAACCTGAGAGGCAGAGGTTCCAGTGAGCCGAGATTGTACTCCAGCCTGGGCAACAAGAGTGAAACTGTGTCTCAAAAAAAAAAAAAAAAAAGAAAAGAAAATATAGCCTGGCCTATATAGTCTCAGTGAGCCCCTTTAATCTCACAAATTCACAATTTAATATTTATTTTACTCCATGACTTGAAAGTGAACTAAAAACCAGAAAATGTTTAAAACATGTTTTTTTCCCCAAAGTTCCAGCTTGACGGCATCAGATTTTATGGTGATATACCTATCTAAATATTAAAAATGTTAGTTTATGTTTTATTATTTTATAATTGTGGAGAAATATGATTATATAGAAAACTTGCATATAATTATACACAGCTCCATATACATAGATTGTACAAGTTAAATAACTATAGAATTATTAAGATCATTTTCAGAATAGTTTTAGTCATTTTCACTCAATAAAATATTTACTGAGAAATACCAATCATGGAAAAAAAAGAGTCAAACTACAATTTTTATTATGTTAAACAAAGACCAAATAACAATTAAAAGTAAATAGTCCCTGAAAAACAAGGCCTGCTTATTCTTACTTTTCCTATTAGACATGGAATTGCCTTTATATTTTTTCTGTATTAACTAACTCCCATCTCCCCCTATTTAATGGACGTAGAAGTTTATTATGAATGTGTTAGCAGAAGTCTTTATTTGATCCATTTAGATCTCTTGTTCTTAGAGAGCTTTTAGTTTTAGACACCAAAATAATTGAATTTGGGAGTAATAATTCATATATGTCATTATTGACCTTTTTTGTTATTGATATATTAGGAAAAATTAATACTTATATAAATTTAATACATCTATGATTGCTCTTATATTTTCTTCTTTTTAACTTTATAAAAGGAAGATACTGAGTCTGAGAGAAGGAAAGTAGTTTTAGTATTTTCTGTTCTATTTTGAAGCTATGCATAGACTTTACACTGTGCATAAACGCAGGGAAAATGCTATTTAAGAATATTATCAAAAACATTGTATATAAATTTAATCTTACATAGATGTACAAGATTGAAATATGGTAATAGTTTCTTCTTCAGTTAACAGATAAATTTACTGAAAGTTTATTTACAGGTATTTTGCCCGAGTCCAACAAATGACCTCTATTTAGAGAATAAATCATAAGAGTAAAATCCATGACCTGAAGGGAGAGAAGCCGCAGAATGAAAGGGACACAGAGAACATGTTAGTAAAAGATTTGCTAACAGACTTTAAAAAAACAGAAAAAAAAATTCCAGGCAGCCAAATGAAGGGTAGTTAAGAAACTACAGTGGAGTCTATGTGTTCTGTGATATTTTAGCTCTTTCTCTGAATTTTCTCCCTAGTTTGATGAGAATCTGGTAATTCAAATTGATTATAACTTTGAGCAACTCCAAGACCAGAGAAGTAAGTGCAAGGTATGAAAGAATTCTGGTCTTTGAAATCACTATGCCATAGAATAGGAAATCCAGTGATTTTACAAAGGCTTGAATTGTCTTTCTTTAGCCTACCAAATAGTAAGCCAGCTGCATTTTGTAAGGAGTAGTGATTGCTGAAAGTCTTGGCAAATGAGAAAATGCCAACCTGCAGTGATTTGGGGGTGTTGCCATCAGCAATATGAGCTGCTGTGGAGTCCTGATAAAGTTGATTACATATTTTGCAATATTATATTGATGAAATAGGTTCCAAAAGCATTTGAAAATGTCTGCTTTAGCAGCACAAACGATTCTAAAACCTCCCAAATGAACTGAATTGTGATTGGTTGAAAACCCTTAAAACTTTTTCAGTTATCTTTGTATTTTATTTCTAAAATGAAGCTAAATGATAAACTGCACAGATTATTATGAATTACGCAGACCCACAGGAATATTCAAATCCTGTCTCTCAATGATTTTATCATACTTGATATTTTAGGTATTATATGTTATTATATTACTCCTTTTTGCATTCTTGTCCTTCACATTTCATTTTATTACATTCATTAGTCTAACGTTTGTCTTCATTTTTTTTTATCAACTATCTCAGAGTCAAATTTGATGTCCAAATTGTATTAATTTACTTGAACTTCCTGTATTTTAAATAATTGTTATCTTTATTCCTGGCTACCCTGTGTTATTTTATACTTACTTTCTAAGGTGTCTCTCATTTTCTTGTAATAAGAAAAGTTTATAAATTGTTTCTTCCTCTACTAAAGTAATTATATGCAATTCTGAGAACCAATATTTCCTCTAACATACATTTTAAAAAGTAAATCTATCTGTATATGACCAAAGAGATAGATCAGTAACCAACAGCATCAACAATGATTTGGAAGGGAAAAGTGGCAGCCAGAAAGAACAGAAAAATTAACTGCTTCTTAGTGGGAACTGGCTTGATGTGTTTCAGGAATTCCATAAGGCCATTGTACTAGACCTTCTTGAGCAAGTGGAGAAAAGTCCATAATAAGTTTTGAAAATTATCCTGGACTTCTAGGATCTTATAGGTCATGGCAATTTGAATTTTATTCTTAGTTTAGTCATTGCTCACTATTCATGCCCTTAAAATTTTAAAGTGCTTCCTTTTAAGAGGAAAAGTACATTGAATGTACTTTTTAAAATTGATCAAAAATAAAATTTCAAACAGATGAATAGGTTTTCTAAGTAAATATTTTAGAATAACTTGACAAACATCTAGATGTTTACAGAATTCTAGAATTTCAACAAAACTGTTGAAAAACCCAAGGCTTAAGTCAGTTAGGTTAGAGAGAGAATAATACCTCAGGCAAGAGTGCTAAATAATGAGCCCTAAACGGGAGTATTATATTAATATAACCTTAGTTATTGATAGATGTCATTAATATAATCCCAACTCTAGAATGAAATCCTCTATATTCTAGAATATAGTTGTTCAAGTGTGAAACTGCTGAACGTTTTTGCTGAGAGTTGGGCAGTCTGTAGCACTGCTTTTTGCTAACATACTTGTACCTTCCTGGAAAAATTTGAAAATTTTAGTGAGTGTATTTCTTCAAAGGATTGAATTCTGCCCTTTTAGAACTAGATTGTGTCCCCATCATGGGAAGCAACTACCCTGTTCTTTCCACAAATATATTTTCACTTATTTTTTAAAAACATTTCCAAGACCTAATTTTTAAATTAGGTTGTCATTTTGTTGTCATTCTGATGACTCAGAATATTGCATTTCTTTACTATGTTAATATCAAAAAAAACTTTACTATCAAGGTTTCCTAAAATGTGTATATTGAACTCTGTATATATTAGGTATTCAACTAATTGCTTAGTCCTTTTTTTTTATTACTTGCAATTTCCAAATTATGAACACTGAAAACAGAGCGTTAGACCTATTATATGTGCTCTGAGAGTGTTTAGCACACATTTCTGCTCTCATAATCCCAACAAACCTCATACCAATTTGTTGTATCACAATAAAATTAAGCTCACAAAATGTGTTACATTTCTTTACGCCCAAATATTTCCATACTTAATATTACCTAGCCTTTTTGCAGCTACATGTTGCAGAAAAAGGTGTCTTGCACAAGGTCAAGTTTTACCTTCAGGCTACATTCAGCCAAAAAAAAAAAAAGAGTTTATAAAATGTAGTACTCAGGAGAACAGATGTATGATATTTTGTAAGAGATCCAGAAATTTAGCATGCTATTAAATTCCTCTCACAAATAATACCAGGAACTCTAGTAGTCTACAAAAATCTTGTCATTTTTATTGAACAATCATCTATATAGCTTTTACTTTGTGCCAGTCATTGTTCTAAGGGTTTAATAAATATCAACTCATTTAATCCTCATATATCCTCTGATATAAGTATCACTATTTTCTCCATTTTCCACACAAGAACATTGAATTGAAGAGAGGAAATTTTCTCATGGTCACAACTAGTAAATATACAGTATAGGATTTAAGGTCAGAAAAGCTACCCCCAGAAATATTCTCAACTGTTATGCTAGTCTCACTATTTCTGCACCAAGAGAAGCCTGCCTTCAAATTTTGTATGTATTCACTAGATTGAATATTTAATGCATAAGAGCGAGAAATTGAATCAAGAGCAAAGACCATAAGAGTTTAAAGCCTGAACTGACAGGAGTTGGTTTGGCAAGGGAAATGTATTTGTTTATGTTCTATCAAGTATCATTGGCACTCAGGATTAACAGAAGGAAAGGACTAATGGTGAAAAGTAATGTGTGAATATTCTATGTTATTACCAAAAATATGAAAGAAACCTAGCAATCTCCTGTTAATGGTATGAAAGAATAAAGATGTGGAAAGTGCTTCTGGCTTCTGTATCAATTATGTAACATTTATTAGAAATCTATTCATAATTTTAATTTGATTAATCTTTGCCCTTTATGCAAATTAAATTAGCTTTAGGGAACCAAAGAAAAATGATTTTATGTAGTGTTACTTTGATGCCTTACAACTGAGGCAAGGTATGGATGGAAATACTAGAGAGAGAGAGCAGAAAAGCTTTTCCAGTGTGTCTGTATAATAAGTGTTTACGTGTCAGCAAAAACACACATCCTAGTTCTCAGAGTTTTTTATCAATTTGAAGCAAGCACCCTATTAGTTGTTGGGAAACAGAAATAAATTAAACACAGGCTGTTTCTTTCAAGAATCTCTCAATCTGTTGAGGAAGGCAGGCAAAATGCAAAAGTAACATTCACAATACAATGTGATATACATTCTGTGCCCAATCCGCCACTTGTCAGATGGTACTAGTACAAATTCAGACAAAAGTTTAGTTTGATTCATGTTATTTTAAAAACATCGATTATTTTAAGCATCTAATGAGTAATTAAGTCAAGGTAAAAATAAGTAACTAGCTGTTGAACTAAGATTACTTCTCATTTTAATATTTTAAACTCATTGTCAATTTTTAAAAAATGCTTAGCTAAAAAATAATTCTGTCAGTATGAAAGGACAACAAAAGAGGATGGCAGAATTGAAGTCCTACAGCTAATCAGATGTCAGTTGAAGTTGAAGGAAAAAAAAATGAAAAAGATGACAAACCCAAGTGAAGCCAAAATACCTGAATAGTGACATTGGGAGTTCATAGTCAATAAGTAATAATTTGCTATTTAACACTTCTATCAGATAGCTGATAATAAACTATGACTAATAGGACTAATGACATGAACACACACACACACACACACACTCACACTCATTCCTGAAATAAGGATAGGATAAACAAAGCAAAGCTGAGAGAAATAAAATGTCATAGATTTGCTAAAATAATCAATGTACACGCTAGAATTATATATATTTCCTAGATTTATCTTTCAGAAAAACTAGGATTTTTTATAGTCTTTGGTACACCATTGTTTTGTTTATATGCTAAATTATAGAAATATATATTGTCATAAGAAATAACATACACATGGCTTACATGACTTATAAAACATGGTTTATTTTAAAAAAATATATAGATACAAAATGCAAAACCTCTTACATGACTAGAAAGAACCTAAGCACATAGCTTCTTTGCGCGTACGTCATGCTGTTATAATTTGAAATTCTGTTTAGTCCTTAAACATTCAGACTTTCTGATCTTGCAGAGGTCTACATGCATATCATAGTATATGAAGGATTTAATAAACATAAAAGTCACTGCTTCCTCCACCGTATTGCACTTGATTGCAATCAGCATGTTACAGCCACAGTCTAATTATAAAACGTCAAATGTTTCATCAGCTTTTCTAGCATAGCTCTGTGCTGCATCTGTGGTCACTAGCCCATTGAACATAAATTTTAACTCCTTTTATGTTCAGTTGGAATCTGAATTACACAGTTGATGCTAAACTATACCAGAATTAAAACTCCCTTGAAGATAACTTGTCTGATGAACTATTTTCAGGGACGTGATTTTCCAAACATTTCTTGCATTACTCATACCAATGAGTAATACATTCAAAAAAGTAATTCTGCCTGCCTTAGAATTCTGGAAATTCTAAGGCATTAGAGAACATAATAAAGGAGGTTACAGTGAGTTCATATTCTTTATTACTCTCAGAAATAATTATGTGAATAGACAAGAAATCAACCAGAGGGAGTGGATTTTTGTATTTATGAATAGAAAAGACATTGAATATTATGGACAGTTTTCTTTTTCTCCTATTGCACTATTCTACATTTTTAGAGACAACTGTTTTTATGAACTGGTTGTGAACATACCCATTTCAGATATTCTCATATTTAATATATGTATGTATAGATAGATAACTGATTGAAAGACAGATAGATAGATATAGATAGATGTCAATTCATTTAACAAGCATTTACTGGCCGCTTATTTCATGTTGGATACTGGAGAAATAGCAAGAAAATCAAGTCCCCATATTTAGGGTGCTTTATAAGGATGCCTAAAACTACTTAGGTAGTTGGTTAGTGACCTTTGTTACTATTTCGCTGATATATTTGCTTTTCTTTTTCATTTATTTTTCCTAAGTAATTTTATCTCTTATAAGCTGTATGGGTTTTATGTTTATGTAGGAAATCTATCTTTTGATTTGTCTATTTTAAATAAAATTCTATTTTAAATTTCATCATGTTTAAACATTTGAATTTTTAAATTATATTTTAAAATTTTTATTTGATTTCTGTCTTTCATTGATCTTTATTATTTTTCCCCAGTAGATTTCCGTCGTTTCTTTTTTGCCGTTTGTGCTTTTGGTAGGTTTGAGGGTTTTGTTTTGTTTTGTGTTTTACATTTTTTTCACTATAGTAACTTTCAAGTTGAAATTCTATTTTTATTGCAATGCTTACTCTTTTAGAATCTGCATCTAAAACATCTAAAGTAATAAATATTGCTATCTGCCTTCACCAAATTTAAAACTTATGGCCACATGGACTATTGTAATTACTGCCCGCCCTCGTTCATGAAATTCTATCTAGTGTTTTAATTCCTTTTTTGTTTCTGGTTACCATGAATCATCTCATTTTTACAGTAAATACTTATTTAGATATAACATTTTCCTCATAGTAGTTCATGTCTTCAAATGGGGCATCATTTTGTTATCTTCTTTGTTTTCCTTCGAGCTTCCATATGCCTAAGGTTGGGGATTTATCCCTATAGTATTTTATAATTTGCCCTTTCTGGAGGACCTAGAATTTATCTGTTATAAATAAATTTGTTTAAGTTTCTCAAGTCCTATATGATGGCAATAACCAGAACAACCCTGACCCCCAACTTTGCACTGTTAGTTTAGTACAATCTCTCTACACACATTGTTATTTATGACTCTAGGATGGCTGCTATTTCTCCATGACCTCTCGGAAATGCAAAGCAGTAGATAAAAGTCTTCCCTTCCAATTATCAGGAGCTCCGTTTCTCTTACAGTGATTAGAAACCTGTTTTTGTTGTTAAATATTACTTGCATTATCAGTTTTCTGAAGTAAATTGGTTGCTGGAAGTATTCTGTCTTAAATCAAAGTTTGCTGTAAATAGAAATAAAATAATGGCATCTAGTTTCTGTTGTCCCTGTAGTAGAATTGTACTAAATTTACAAACTGATAATTTGCTAAACCTAGGTTCCAGTTTTATTTCTTCCACTATGTTACTCTGAAAACTTGACTGAGTTACTCGCTGTTTCTGAGCACCATTTCTAAAAAATAAAAATTGTATCAAAAATTCAGGAAAGAATGGAGAAACTTTCCCCAGTCTGATATAGTTACATGAGAAAATGATATTATTATAGAGTTTTATATGAGAGGGAGCTAGAGGTCATCTTGTGAGAGTATTTTATTTAGTAGATAAATACAGTGAAGTTCTATGAAGCTGAACCAACTGCTCAAATGTTAGTGAAAAAGTCAGGACTAGCATTTTATCTTTTCTAAATCAATATGGTAGTCTTTTCTCTGTACTGTGGTTTCCCGTATTAAAACCAAATCATTGTAATATGTACAAAAATATAATGTCAAACCTTCATTGAGCATTATTTTTCCCTCTAGAGCTAACACCTAAATTGTTTTGTAAATGCATGCATGCTTATAGGTACCTACTATGCAAATTATATGCAGTAACATTCTAATTCCCTGTATGAATTATGTATTTCAATTTGTGTTAAATGATACTCTGCTATTCTATATGGCATTTCCTTCGTAGATTTAAGTCTTGTAGAAATACTTAGAGCATTTTTTTTTTTTTGAGATAGGGTCTTGCTCTGTCACCCAGGCTGTAGTACAATGGTGTGATCTCACTGCAGTCTCAACCTCCCCGGCTTAGGTGATCCTCCTACGTCATCCTCATCCTCATGAGTAGCTGGGACCATAGGTGAGAGCCACTATATACCCAGTTAATTAAAAAAAAATTTTTTTAAGAGATCATGGTGCCCAGGCTGGTCTCAAACTCCTAAGCTCAAGCAATCCATCTGCCTTGGCCTCCCAAAGTTCCGGGGTTACAAACGTGTATATGACATGAGTATTTCTGGATTTAGCTTTTCTATCTTCTAGTATCTCAGTCTCAACCATTCTTTAAAAGGTTACCTGTTTACTAGTATCCATCTAAAATCACAAAGTAAAATAAAAACACTTTTTATTACTGTCTTTCTGCTAAGACATTTTACTTCTTAGATCTTAATAATTAACTATATTCAAGCGGCTACAGGGAATCATGCTGCAGGTCAGGCAGACTCTGTCTCCTCATTCTTAGGGTCTTGACTTGGCCTACAACTTAACTTGAAATATGATAGTCAATTAACAGAAGAAAAGCATACAAAATTACTGTAAGTTTTATGTGACATAGAAGTCCCCATAATGACATGAAGACCCAATGAAGAAGTAAAATACAATGTTTTTACGTTATGTTGAACAAACAGAGGCAATTTTGGACAAGGAATTGTATTATGTAGGGAGGCTAAAGGAAAATAAGAATTATTTTTAATAAGATCTCTTTGTACACAATGCTCTTGGCTATGACTCCAGGTCAAGGAATATTTCTCTCTCTAATACAAGGAAGACATCTTTCTCACAGGAGTTTTTATCTCCTTTCTTCAGGACGAAAGAGGGAAGAATAGAATTCCCTTATTACATCTGCTGTTTAACAAGTGTCTTTAGCTCAAAATAATCCCAATTCCAAAGTGGCATATTTTAGGGAGGTATTCTGCCACGCTTCAATAGTATCCTCTTACCTACTCCAGGTCAGTCGATGCTTCTGCTTTCTTAATGACAACAAAGATATGATATTTTCAACATAAGTATTCAAATATGTGTCAGTTTTGGAAGTGTGAACTACAAGAAGGCAAAATAAAAGAAGAAACATAAAAGGCCAGAACAACAAAAAAATCACCTGTAAACTTTATGTCCAGGGATTACCACATTCACTTACCACATTCACTTTGGTTGTATCTGTATTTATTGTTTATTTGTACAAAGGCTATACATGTATGTGAATTTGTATATTGGCTTTACACATCTACTAGTTTTCTGCATAATTATTTCTTAAATGGCAGCAGAGTAAATGTATTATTCAGAAGCTGCTCTTTTTTTGTATTAATAATAGCCTGAGATGGTTTCCCACTTCTGCATTATGACTGTATCTCCTATTAAGATCTACAATGATCTGTATAGTTTATTATTTTTTGTCTATTATCTGTCTCACCTGCTAAAAGGAAGGTTCTGCGAGGGCGGGGACCCAGAGCAGCATTGATAAACTGCTGGCAAATGGTAGGCTCTCAATAAATAATTGTTTAGTTAAATAACATGACTGATATATTAAGATAATTTGGGATTCAACCAAGTTGTATGAAGTAAAAGGGGAACTATATTTTTAATCAATAAACACATATTAGCTACAATCTCCCACAAGAAAAACTCTAGTTGTGCTTATATAGAATTTTGTTAACACATTTATTAATAGCAGGTTTATGTATTTTTAGGTACCAGGGATTGTTGAAGTGGACTGTCAAAACAAAGTTACAGATAACAGCTGTTTTGACATCCATAATAGAGGACAGGTGTTTTCATATTGTCACTTGCTTTATGGAAAGTAAATTTCATTAGGTTCCCATGTCCTCTATTTCCAGTTTTGATTATTATCTTAATATATATTTGCTACTGTGAACTTTCTTAAGATGTTAGCCCACCTTTCTGAATGTAAAGCTTAGCTATAATCCTATGTCGTTTTCTTGCATTTTAATGTATTTCTTTGCTTCATGCAAATTTAGGTTTCTAAACATGAACATTTTTACAAGCAAAATTCCAGCATAAAGCAACAGTACCCCATTATGTGAAATGTTGAGGATTCTCATTATCACTTAAGATATAGAATAAAATGTCAGTGTGCTAAACAAACTATCATGGGTTTGGCCATGAAATTTGTTCAAGGCAATTTGTTCAATTGACTTCTTTATTTATGAGTTCGTCCCCGATGTGTGTGGGTACACATAAATTCTGAAAGCATGTGTGAAGTACATAATGCATGTTACTTTTTTTTTAGAAAACCAGTTAGACTATGAGGAACTTTTATTTTCACACTTCCCCTAAAGGTGCCAATTCTCATTCAGTGTCTTTAAACATTTTGTGCTTTCTAAATAAACGTTATACTATACAAACTTAAACCATAATTTATGAAGAAAAGGAACAGTTTCAGCTTGCTGGAAAATAGAATAGACAGTTAAAAAAAAAAGGTATGCCTATCAACAAAGCATATAAGCGTTGGAGGGGAGATCTCTAAGAAATAATACTGATCCCTTGGGTGATGCGAGAGAGTAACTCTAAGAGCTGTTTTTGCAGAGCAGCCAGAAAATAACCATGAAAACAATCCTCAAATACCTGAATCAGCAGCAATTTTACTCCATGCTTCTGCAAATAACAGAGACTTTTAATAGCACTGTGAATCAACTTCTCCATCTACTGGCTGAAGGTCAAATTTTGATCTTTATTAGTTATAAAAACTGTGAATTTATTTGTATGTCTGTAGGCATACTTTTTTCATGATGCATGTATGGTTAACTAAAGGAATAATTTACTTTCTTTAAATCATAACACAATATGACTCAAAGAATCACAAAAAACATTTTGAAAACAATATTATTACATTAGTCTAAAGCTGACAATTTATATTGTTTTTGAAAGCCATTAATTTTATTATCATGATTAAGCACAATTCTGAATATTTCTTAAAACAATATATTTCATTTGGCCGTGAGAAAGTTTTTAATTTGCTGACATGTAGAAAGGTAATCTCCACTTGATTGTTTTTATATGCAGTTGTGGTTTTATACACTAGAGATCCATTAAGTCTTTGCTTCATCTGTTTTCAAAACAGCACTCAATTTGACAGATTGAGTTGTTACTCAGACTCTTAAACTTATAAATAGACTAGGAAATTAATAGCAACTAAAAACATACTGTTAGCCAGAATTTAATCTGGCAATCCAAAATGGTACTGAACAAAGGAGAGCGTAAGGCACATGATCTTCCCAGCAAAATCTTGGATCCTAAGAATTTTACAAGCCTAATTACCTGGGTATGTCAACTACTTATATTGTTAGGTTTGTTTGTTTTTTTAAATAAATTTCCTATGCATGTTATATCTCACCTGTCTTAAACGACATATCCTTGCCCTTCTCACCAATCCTAAGTGTCTGAAACTATGAATTATCAATCATTTGAAGACCTTAGCTGCCAGCTTGATGCGCTCTTGCATTTCACACCAGTATTAGGTAATAGGAATGTGAGCATAATGCTTGTTCTGACTTATCTTGACCTTTCTATCCAATCAAGATGTATTTCTGATTCTTTCTTATCATTTTAGAAATACTTTATATAGTAATTATCTAGATGGACATAAAACAGCCCTGTAGGAGGACGTTATAGTAGATGTTTTCTTCTGTATAAATTTTTTGCTTCTGTGGCCACAATATGATTGCTAATTTATACAATGAGGTCTCCACAGCTAAACCTTGTCCATCAATAGTCGACAGCTCATGTATCAAGTTTACCCTTCACCCCAGCTCCTATATATGCTATAAAGCTTTTTTGTTAGATAGCAAAAAGCATCAGTTTATGTTATTCTACATTTTTAAACTACATCAGATCCAAATAGAAATTTTTGTAAGACATGCATAATTTCAAAAATAAGAAAAATACACACATACACACATATACGTATAATATCCATTTTCAGTATAATCTATATAACAGACCAGTTCTTTTCTCCTTAAATATTATTTTTAAATCTATGTTCATGTAATACACCTACACACTGAACTCCTCAGCCTGCAACTAGTTAAAAATAAGTTCAGTGAGAGTGTTACATTGTGTGTGCCGCTTTTTGTAGTCTAAAAAATCACAGCCATGATCTATGGGACATATATTCTCTCTCTCTCTCTAGGTCCCTTTTCTCCCCTGGTTTCCTGGGGCTCCTAGAGGTGTGTCATTGCCCTCCCAATCCACTCCAGTTTGCCACCTTAAGCTACTTTTCTACACTGCTCTCACTGATCTCTGGGCTTCTGTTTTATGTCATCTTAAAGCTGCTGCCACCACCAAGCCCAGGCTTTCGCCTGAGTCACCCAGAAATGCTTCCAATCACCATTTCTAATTCTAATTTTACTGCTGGAGTTTTATTCCAGAAACTGGAGATCTTCCTCTTAAAACTGCTCATGAAATCACCTCTGTAGCATTTCACAGGATGCAGCTTGCCACAGATCACCAGCAAACACTTGTTGCTGCAAGAATTCAGTGTTCACCCCATTATCTGACAGAATACCATGGTCTGTACTATTCTCATGGACCACAAATGTCACACCGTTGAGATTTAAAACACACACACAATCCCTCTTTTGCTTAACACACACACACACACACACTGTGAGAATGGTTGGGGCAGAACAAAGCAAGTAACTGCCAAAAACTATGCACAGAATGATTTGTTGCTTGAGGCTCTCAGATTCTGGTCCTGTGACTAGCTAATGTGTTACGCCGGAGTCTCTTCTTCCTAGGGATTTTCACACAGAAATCCTGAAGACCTCACTCCCATACCTTTACTGGACCCACCACCAATACAAGCCCACTGAGCATGTCATATGTGTCAACTCCTAACAGTTAGCTCTCTTAGAATCTTTCTTGAAGACTTTTCTTCAGTCTGCATATAATTCAGTGGAAACTGATTTTGAAGAGATGTAGTGTCAGCCTTACCTCCTCAATGTGTGCTATAAATATAATTACTTTTATAAGGTCATAATTATTGTAGTCATGTGTAGTTGACATGTAGTTTCTAAGAGATGGATTTTTCAAACTGAATAAACCAGAGAATGACCTATAAAAATTACCACTGGGAGGTAAAAAGATTTTAGAAGTAAATTCTAAAAAATGCTAAGATAGAAGAGTAGTGAGTTACATGAGTAGAATGGTAGTGAAGGGGCTACTTTAGATTTGGGTAGGGACAGAGAAATCCTTTTGAGAAAGTGTCTTTTTAGCCAAGTCCCCTTTGGTCAGTGAAGAGTGCAGCAAAGATGTTGCATAGAAAGGAAATAATACGTGAATATTTGTGAATGTAAAACAACCCTTGGCCTATTCAAGGAATTAAAATGACAGATAAGTAGCTAAAACAAAATGAATAACAGGTCACAATGAAACAGGATGTAGTTGGTCTCTGAGATGTAGGGAGACGAGGATCAGTGGAGGTATATAACATAATAAAAGATACATTGTAAAGGGAAGAAAATAGATATATTTTATTAATTTATTTACTTTAGGTGCATACTATATCTGGCATTTCTCCCCATGTTATCCCTCCCCTCCCTCCCCACCCACCGCTATCTCTCCCTTACCCCCTACAACTGTCCCCAGTATGTGATGCTCCTCTCCCTGAGTCCACATGTTCTCATTGTTCAACACCCACCTATGAGTGAGAACATGTGGTGTTCCGCTTTCTGTTCTTGTGTCAGTTTGCTGAGAGTAATGGTTTCCAGATTAATCCAAGTCCCTACAAAGCATAAAAACTCATCTTTTTTATGGCTGTGTAGTATTCCATGGTGTATATGTACCACATTTTCTTTGTCCAGTCTATTATTGATGGGCATTTGGGTTGGTTACAGGTCTTTGATATTGTACACAGGGCTGCAGTAAACATAAGTGTGCATGTGTCTTTATAGTAGAACGATTTATAGTTCTTTGGGTATATACCCAGTAGTGGGATTGCTGGGTCAAATGGAATTTCTATTTCTATATCCTTGAGAAATCACCACAATGTCTTCCACAATGGTTGAACTAATTTACACTCCCACCAACTGTGCAAAAGTGTTCCTATTTCTCCACATCCTCTTCAACATCTGTTGTCTCCAGATTTTTTAATGATTGCCATTGTAACTGGCATGAGATGATATCTCAGGGTGATTTTGATTTGCATTTCTCTAATGACCAGTGATGATGAGCATTTTTTCATATGTTTGTTGGCCTCATATATGTCCTCTTTTGAAAAGTATCTGTTCATATCCTTAGCCCACTTTTGAATGGGGTTGTTTTTTTCTTGTATATCTGTTTTAGTTCTTTGTAGATTCTGGATATTAGCCCTTTGTCAGATGGGTAGATTGCAAAAATTTTTTCTAATTCTGTTGGTTGCTGATTCACTCTAATGATGGTTCCTTTTGCTGTAGAGAAGCTCTGAGTTTAATTAGATCCCATTTGTCTATCCTGGCTTTTATTGCCACTGCTTTTGGTGTTTTAGTCAAGAAGTCCTTGCCTATGCCTATGTCCTGGATGGTTTTGCCTACATTTTCTTCTAGTGTTTTTATGGTGTTAGGTTTTATGTTTAAATCTTTGATCCACCTGAAGTTAATTTTAGTGTAAATTTTCTGCATATTGCTGGCTAGTTTTCCCAACACCATTTATTAAACGTGGAGTCCTTTCTCCGTTGCTTGTTTTTGCAGGGTTTGTCAAAGATCAGATGGTTGTAGATGTGTAGTGTTTCTTCTGGGGTCTCTGTTCTGTTCCATTGGTCTATGTCTCTGTTTTGGTACCAGTACCATGCTATTTTGATTACTGTAGCCTTGTAGTATAGTTTGAAGTCTGGCAGTGTGATGCCTCCAGTTTTGTTCTTTTTGCTTAGTATTGTTTTGGCTATGCAGGGTCTTTTGTGATTCCACATGAAGTTTAAAGTGGTTTTTTCCAGTTCTGTGAAGAAGGTCATTGGTAGCTTGATGGGGATAGCATTGAATCTATAGATTACTTTGGGCAGTATGGCCATTTTCATGATATTGATTCTTTCTAACCATGAGCATGGAATGTTTCTCCATCTGTTTGTGTCCTCTCTTATTTCATTGAGCAGTGGTTTGCAGTTCTCCTTGAAGAGTTCCTTTACATCCTTTGTTAGTTGTATTCCTAGGTATTTTATTCTCTTTGTAGCAATTGTGAATGGGAGTTCGCTCTTGATTTGGCTCTCAGTCTGTTATTGGGATATAGGAATGCTTGTGATTTTTGCACATTGATTTTGTATCCTGAGACTTTGCTGAAGTTGCTTATCAGTTTGAGAAGATTTTGGGCTGAGATGATGGAGTCTTCTAGATATACAATCATGTCATCTGCAAATAGAGACAGTTTTACTTCCTTCTTTCCTAATTGAATACCCTTTATTTCTTTTTGTTGCTTGATTGCTCTGGCTAGAACTTCCAATACTTTGTTGAATAGGAGTGGTGAGAGAGGGCATCCTTGTCTAGTGCCTGATTTCAAAGGGAATTCTTTCAGCTTTTGCCCATTCAGTATGATATTGGCTGTAGGTTTGTCATATATAGCTTTTATCATTTTATGATACATTCCATCAATACCTCGTCTAGTGAGAGTTTTTAGCATGAAAGGTGTTGAATTTTATCAAAGGCCTTCTCTGCATCTATTGAGATAATCATGTGGTTTTTGTCTCTGGCTCCGTTTATGTGATGGATTACATTTATGGATTTGCATATGTTGAACCACCCTTGTATCCCTGGGATGAAGTCTACTTGGTCGTGATGGATAAGCTTCTTGATTTGCTATTGCAATCTGTTTACCAGTGTTTTATTGAAGATTTTTGCATCGATGTTCATCATGGATATTGGCCTGAAGTTTTCTTTTTTAGTTGAGTCTCTGCCTGGTTTTGCTATCAGGATGATATTGGTCTCATAAAATGAGTTAAGGAAGATTCCCTCTTTTTGTATTGTTTGATACAGTTTCAGAAGGAATGGAGCAATATTTTTAAACCTACTTACCTAATAATTTAAAAATATTAGTAATGTCTTATAATGTAAAAACATGTTGTGCATTATTTAGGGAAGAGAGAACTAAGAAAAGAAGTTGCAGTTTTGTACACTTAAGGTATGTTATAAAATAAATCCAGTTCTGATTCCATAATTATGTCCTTCTCAATCTACTATTTGGCCTATGACCCTAAAATATTTGTTTACTGGAACCATTATTTAAATTTGTTAACTATCTAAAGAACACATCCAGTGATATTAAAGACAGTTCTCTCACATGAGCATGAATTTTAGGTGATTATGCCAATAAGATTTTGACATCTAGTTACCATTCTATCTATATAGATGATATAGATTGATAATGAAAAATAATAAAAAATATTAAGACCTTAGTAGAAAATGGCTAAGAGAAAGATGAGTCATGAAAAAGAAAATATATATTCTAAGCTTGTTTCAAATAGCTCAAACTCATCAGTAAAGGAAAACAAAACCATGAGATAAGTTTGTTTTAAAAAAACAAGTTTTAAAAAGATATTTTTCCATAATGACAGGATTAGAGGAACACTCATATCCTGATGAATTGTAAATTGCTAAACCATTTTAAGACAGCTAGTTCACAATACATAGCAAGTATCATTAAAATATATTTTCCAACATTATTTATGGAAGATAAAAACAAAATGCACGCATAGATTTACACTTAAAAACTTTCATTATATATGTCCCTTAGGATTAGCTATCAATGTCTTGAGTGTTTTGGACATTTATAAACAGTTTTGGAATAAAGAAAAAGTGAAGCAGATAGGGACTGAATCAGTCCAAGAGTCTTTGAGAAGATTTTTGAAAAATCCAGGACAGTGTTTGTGAAACTTGAAAGTGCCTCAGAATCACCTTGAGATCTTGATAAAAGGCAGATTCTGATTCAATAGGTCTGGGCAGGGTCTGAGACTCTCTAACAAGCTTCCAGGTGAAGCTGCTGTTGGTTCTCCCTATACTTGGTAGTACTCTTGGTGAGGGAGGGCTGTGATACTATCTCTTATGCCATTTCCATATATATATATACATATATATGTATACACACACACACACACACACACACATATAAAATTTATATATTTATATCCATATACATAAATATATATATTTAAATACATACCTATCAATATAACAAATTTATATGCACAAATGTATATACGTATGTATTTTAGACTGAGTCTCTCTCTGTCATCCAGGCTGGAGTGCAGTAGTGCAATCTTGGCTAATTGCAACCACCACCTCTGGGATTCAAGTGATTCTTCTGTCTCAGCCTCCTGAGTAGCTGGGACTACAGGCATGTACCACCAGGCCTGGCTAATTTTTTGTATTTTCAGTAGAGACAGGGTTTCACCATGTTGACAGGCCAGTCTCAAACACATGACCTCAAATAATCCGGCCGCCTCAGTCTCCCAAAGTCCTGAGATTAGAGACATGGACCACCATGCTCAGCCCATTTCCTTATATTTTTAAATTGAAGATCATAACTGAAGTTTTATTTTTCTCAGGGGAATATGAGTCAAAGATGTTGTTTTGTTTTGATCTAATAAAACCATTGCCATGGCATTTGTAAATGTAGACAGAGCTTTCCCCAGGTGGCGTTGGTGATGATGGCATAGCTATCATGCCCACACTCACACATGAGCCTCTCCCTAGAGATAGCTGCATTCATGAATGAGAAGCCGTTTGCCTTGTTGATGTTTCATCATTTGGGTTCACTGTCATTTATGTGAGAATGAATGACAAAGAAAAGATAGCTCAGAAGTTTCAGAAATGCAACTTTTTTTCTTTTTTATTATTTATTTTTATTTTTTGAGATAAGGTCAACCTCTGATGCCGAGCCTGGACTTGCTCACAAATGAGCAAGTCATCATTCCATTGCTGGGTCTCAAAGCCGTGGTACATGAAATGAATATGCTTCCTCTCATATAGTCAGTACTGAAAACTGGCTTCATACTTCAGTGGCAAGATGTCAGCTCACTGCAACCTCTGCGCCTTGAGCTGGAGTGCTCCTCCCAACTCAGCCTCCCAAGTAGCTGGGATTACAGGTGCCCACCATGATGCCCAGCTAGCTTTTGTATTTTTTTTTTTGTAGAGATGGGGTTTTGCCATGTTGCCCAGGCTGGTCTTGAACTCTTGGCCTCACACAATCTGCCCGCATCAGCCTCCCAAAGTGGTGGGATTACATGCACTTAGTAATTTTGAGCCACTGTGCCTGGCCAGAAATGCAACTCTTTATAAAGTATCTTGGGGAAGCAGTCGAATGATTACTTGGAGTAAGGATTAGAGAATTAAGACATTATAATGAATGAAAGAATGTTATAAATCACCATAATTTGTTCACACAGAAATGGATTCCCAAAGTTATATTTAAAAATTGTCTTCAAATTATAGCTAGAGTTCACATCCCCTTGTTGACACCAACCCCCAAACACTGTGCTGACCAGTTCCATCATTGTGTAGAGACTTTATTTTAAAATTTTAACATACAGTTTTGACATCTGAAGAGATTTTTGGAAAGAAGAGAGAAAACTCACAGTAAAACGGCTTACTGTTTTACCTCATCACTTTTAAGAAGGCTTCTCACAAATCTTTATATGAACAATGATATTTCATCTCTGTGCTCAAAGTAAATGATTTGATAGGAATCAAAATTGTAGTCACAAACCAAAACTTAGAGTCAATCATATTCCTAAACCAAATGCCTAAGTATTAGGGATTTTAATTTGAATTAATCTGCCGATACCATTTTAATATTTTCAACATATTCTTCAGTAAATATTTGCAACTTTTTTTGTTTTTATTTAGTACCCAAAAAAGATGAAGTTGGTGTTCTCTCACTGAAGAGCAAGTATTAGTAAAATGCTACGTTAAAAATCATTTTACATAAAAAACTATTATTAAGATTTAATTTATAATGATATGTTTACTCTGAATTTTGCATAAATTGTCAAGCTGGTTTGTCATGGTGCTGTGAACATTTGTCTACTAGATACTGTTCTCACAGGCCATAGAGGCTGATATATTTGTAAATTTTATCATCTTGTACAATACAAAACATATGGTCACATGTTCACAGTAACTGAATTCCGATGTAGCAAATGCTGACAAAAAAGCTCCTGAGAATATTTCATGACCTGGGAATTAAACCTAATCATCAAACAATGCTTGCAGAATCATCGAAGTACAATATTCTGCCACCAGGCGTCTTGACCTTTCAAGGAGGCATTACCAAAAGGCGGCTGAGGCTGCCAGGGAACATTTAAATGAAGATTGTGAAGAAGATTGAACCTAATGTTAGGTGATTATTTCTTTATTCTCTGTCACAAAGCAATTCTGTTGTGGTTTTGAGGTTTTTTTTTTTTTTTTTTTTTTTTTAAATTTTAAGATTACTTTATTACCATTAGGAAATTACTACTCACTGCTTCTTGTGGGTTAAGTAAAAATTGCTCATTTTACATAAAAAATCACAGAAGAGATTTTTTTTTTTCATTTTCCATAGCTAAAATGAAACCTTGTAAAGGGAGTCAAACCTGCCTTTGTTTTAATATAATCTGTGGAATGATGACTTGCTCATTTATGAGGTATTTTGCTTCTCTAAGGGAAAGTTTATTTTTGCTGGGTCTCAAAGCCACGGTACATGAAATGAGTATGCTTCCTCTCATATAGTCAGTACTGAAAACTGGTAGGCATACTTCAGTAATGCCAAGCATGGAGACTCTGCAACTCCCATTCTTCAGGCACACATGACATGAAATATCATACATCCTTGAAGGATCTGGTGGAAAGCTGGAATCTTGAGGAGTAAACATTCTGGGAAAATTATTTCTCTCTCTAAGTCAGTGCATGTTTGATATAATTCTGATACATGCTGTAGTCTGAAAGTTTGTGTGCCTCTAAAATTAATATGCCAAAATCGTAAACCCATGGTGATGATATCAGGAGGTCGCATCTTTGGGAAAGTAATTAGGTTATTAGGTTAATAAGAAAATCATACCCTTGAAATAAGAGAAGTCACAAACAGTTGGAAAAACATTCCATACTCATGGTTAGGAAGAATCAATATTGTGAAAATGGCCATACTGCCCAAAGTAATTTATAGATTCAATGCTATCCCCATCAAGCTACCAATGTCTTTCTTCAAAGAATTGGAAAAAACCAACTTAAACGTCATATGAAACCAAAATAGGCCACATAGACAAGACAATCCTAAGCAAAAAAAAAAAAAAATCTGGAGGCATCATGCTACATGACTTCAAACTATATATTAAAAGTCTACTGTAATCAAAACAGCTTGGTACTGGTACCAAAACAGAGATATAGACCAATGGAACACAGCAGATGACTCAGAGAGAACTCTACAGGACTACAACCATCTGATCTTTGACAAACCTGACAAAAACAAGCAATGGAGAAAGGATTCCCTGTTTAATAAATGGTGTTGGGAAAACTGGCTAGTCATACGCAGAAAGCTGAAACTGGATCACTTCCTTACACTTATACAAAAATTAACTTTACATTGATTAAAGATTTAAACATGAGGCCTAACACCATAAAAATCCTTGAAGAAAACCTAGGCAATACCATTCAGAACATAGGCATAGGCAAGGACTTCATGACGAAAACACCAAAAGCAATGACAACAAAAGCCAAAATAGACAAATGGGATCTAATTAAACTTCGGAACTTCTGTACAGCAAAAGAAACAATCATTAGAGTGAAGTGGCAACCAACAAAATGTGAAAAATATTTGCAGTTATCCCATCTGTCAAAGGGATAATATCCAGAATCTACAAAGAACTTAAACAAATTTACAAGAAAAAAACAACCTCAAGAAAAAGTGGGCAAAGGATATGAATAGACACTTTTCAAAAGAAGATACATATGAGTCCAACAAACGTATGAATAAAAAAAGCTCATCATCACTGGTCATTAGAGAAATTCAAATCAAAACCACATTGAGATACCACCTCACGCCAATTAGAATGGTGATCATTAAAAAGTCTGGAGACAACAGATGCTGGAGAGGATGTGGAGAAATAGGAATGCTTTTACACTGTTGGTGGGAGTGTAAATTAGTTCAACCATTGTGGAAGATGGTGTGGCAATTCCTCAAGGATCTAGAAATAGAAATACCATTTGACCCAGCAATCTCATTGCTGGGTATATACCCAAAGGATTATAAATCATTCTATTATAAAGACACATGCACATGTCTGTTTATTGGGGCACTGTTCAGAATAGCAAAGATTTGGAACCAATCCAAATGCCCATCAATGACAGACTGGATAAAGAAAATGTGGCACATATACACCATGGAATACTATGCAGCCACAAACAAGAATGAGTTCATGTCCTTTGCAGGGACATAGATGAAACCAGAAATGATCCTTCTCACCAAACTGACACAGGAATAGAAAACTAAACACTTTATGTTCTCACTCATAAGTGGGTGTTGAACGATGAGAACACACAGACACAGGGAGGGGAACATCACACACCTGGGTCTGGAGGTTGGGGGGTTAGGGGGAGGAATAGCAGGGGGTAGGGGGATTGGGGAGGGAAGCATTAGGAGAAATACTTAATGTAGATGACAGGGCAATGGATGCAGCAAACCACCACCACTGCACATGTATACCTATGTAACACATCTGCACAATGTGCACATGTATGCCAAAACTTAAAGTATAATAAATAAATACAAATAAAAAAGAAAATCGTACACTTTTAAAATAGGCCCAGGAGAGTTTGTTCATTGCTTCCACCAAGTGAGGATGCAGTTACAAGGCGAGGTCCATGAATGAAGGAAGAGGCCCTCACTAGACATAAAATCAGACAGCAGCTTAATCTTGGGGTTCAGCCTCCAGAGCTGACTGTGAGAAATACATTTTATTGTTTATAAGCTACTGAGTTTATGGTATTTTGTTATAGTAACCAGAACAGACCTTAAGACCATACATAATCATCTATATCCACAGCATATTTTCTATCAGATTTTAATGCCACTAACTTGAAAATGCAAATTAGCATTATGAAATGCTGATCAATATTAGTTACTGTTTATGCAATGAATGTTTAAGTGTATTTTAATCTTCAGGCAGCATTTAATAATCATCTTGATATATTATGTAATTCTGACAAATTAATATGACTCATTAGGTCCAAGAGTTTATTGAGATATTTTATTCTATTTTTTGAATTCTCTACTACAAAATGTAAATAGAATTCTGACCACAGAATTCTCCATTTTCTGACCTTTTTACATTTCCATTCTCCTTTTTCTCTTATCTAGTAGTAAGCTTTCGAAATGAAATAACAAGCCCCAGCTAGACGAGTGATCATATGCATTTACGAAGTCAATATTTAGAGACTTCAAAAGTTTATTTTACCTTTGAAATGCCTGAGGGAAAAATTTTATGGATTTAAACATTTTCTGTGTGGTTTTGATTTGATTCCACACTGAAAATGTTTTCTACAGGAAACTGTAGGGCGTTTAGATCAAATGCTGTTTCCACCTAGGCAGAGATTTGACTTTAAATATACTATATGTGTGTACATATATGTAGTATATTAATTATACTTCTCTTTATCTTTCCATAACTCTACTCTGCAGTTTATTAACTGAAATGATGTGGAAATGAAAGGCAGTCAAGTTGGGGAGCTATGACCCTTTAATATCATGACTGACACACAATAAAAAAGAAAGGACACTTTAGGAAGTGTGTGCCATGGGGCAGGAGAAAGCCTCAGTTGTTCTAGGTAGCATTAAGGATCATGACCTGGGATTGGACAAACTCTTAAGCTTCCTATTATAACTATTATATACTTGTTATATATACACATATATGTGTGTGTGTGTATATGTGTGTATATATATATATATATACACACACTATATATATACACACATACACACACACACACACACACACTTGTTTTTCTGTAATCAACTAGAGAGAGTATGTCCAATCCCATAGACTCACTCTTAAGTGCCATTATCATAAAGCTGTTCAGAATACTTTTATTACTAAGAACAATATTTATAAGATGACTTTGATTTTTTGTTAATTACCATAACTTTTCTATTATACCTAACTCCCCAGCCTAAATATCTTCTGTTTCTTCCGAACCTTGCATATCCCAACAATTGAAAATCATCAGAGCCAAATTTTAATTTGGAAGAGTAGAATAGTTACCCTCACTGCTCATCTGTAGGTAATATGCCTACAGCAAGATAGAAAACGGTATCAAGTCTCAGAAGAAGGAGCAATGCAGCCTACATATGATTCAGTACTGACTAGAGATTTGTTTCTATTACTGGCATTGTGAAATAGAATGCATTTCAAACTGTGATCCCTACCTCTTTCCAATTGTTTTCTCTGTATTTTTTCTTTCCTGCACTCTCTCTTCCTTGGTTTCCTAAGTCTTCTTCAATTTGGGAGGCAGCATACACACTAATGGTTAAATATTTGTTAGTAAATGTCAGGGTGTGCTGAAGAGTAGCATTTTAAAATTATAGTAATTATTTATGAATACAAGATTAGAAAAAAAATTCAGTTTACCTCAAGATACTTGTTTTCCTGTAATCAATTGGAAAGAGTGCATCCATTATCATAGACTCACGCTTAAGTGCCATTATCATAAAGCTGCTTTGTATTCATGGTACTTTTATTACTAGGAACAATATATGTATTTTAAAGACGGGTTCGATTTTGAGTAGGAAGAACTTACATTTTATCTTTTAAAAAGGTATCTCCTAAAAATTTTCTAAATCTAGTTTCATCATCCCAAAAAGCATCTCATAAGATTTTCAATGTTTTTTATGATTATATTTTACGTCAACATATTATCAGATCCTAAGCTATGTTTGCTAGCTCTTCTCCTCAGGTACATTAAATTAATTGAGCATATTGTGGCCTTTGCAGCGTGATGTTTTGCTAGTAAATGATTCATGTTGTGCCCCAACCACAGTGAACAGCAAACTTTCACCAGAAACAGATGGAGCAATGATCTTGGCCATTTGTGGCAACCTCAGGTTCATCTAGGAAAAACTGAAGTGCATTTAAAATTGACCTCAATATGCTGTTGGACAGATTTGATTCACCTCAGGTGCATGGTTCTACTGAGAAAGTAATCAGCACCAGCAGATGGACCTCTCTAGGTTCACTTTCCGAGGCAATTAAAAATCTGCTGCTAAGACATATAACTATCAAATATTTGATATCTTTATGTGGCACCACTTCCTCTCAAGTTATGATTGTAAAATAAAGATCTAGGCCCCATAATTCCCCAATTAGGCATGATTTTGTGTTATGAAAATTGTTTTCAAGAAATTTCTAACAGAATTCTAGGTTTTGAAGTATAAGTTAAACAAATGTAATCCCCTTCTCTTTGTACTGAACTCCTTTCCTGCGTACATAATTTTCCCCCTGGTTACTCAGATTTTATTCACATTTTTTTTTTAAAAGCCAGCAAACTTTCCCCTGACTTTTCCATATGAAACTGTAGTTTTAGGCTATATTAAGTGATGATGTTTTACTGTACTTTTATTTAAATATAACAGTGAAGCCAATCTGGTAGTGAGCAATATATTATGAGCTGTATTTTTAATTTACAGACACTGATCCAACAGAGAGACTTTCTGTTATTCTCATGATCATGAACAGAGTTTTATGAGACAGATGCCCAGACCAAGTGGCAAAGTTAAACAGGGTCTATTTATATAATGGAATTTATGAAGTCTAATTTGTGCCAAGTAGATAACTTGAGTAGATGGAGTAATGTGTCAAATGGGCAATTAACTATTTTATGAGCAGTTTTTTTCAATGGAATTTTTTTTCTGTGCAAAGGCTATGAAACATAGAATTATCTCTAAATCAGGCAAAGAATTTAGCTTTATATACTACTAAAAAATTCTACAATTAAGAAGAAAAACTTTCTAGAATGAGAATGATAATGTAAATGCAACTGAAATTATTCGATCACCTTCAGTAAACTATTTGAGTCGTTGTTTAAAACAAACAAAAAAAGATTCTTATAATCTCGTTTAGTTTTGAAAGCAATTATTTTTGGAAATCACCATACAAGTTCATTCTTTATTTTATCCACCATTGAGTACCTATCAGGGCCAGCTTTTGTCCCTGTGGTATCCTTGTGGAAGCTTGATTAAGGTGCAGCTCCAGGAAGACACAGTCCCACACCAGGAAGCAGGGCATATGCTGGAGTTCAACCATCATTCACCCTCTTGAAGAGATACTCTTTTCACTGAACAACTGGTACAGTGTATGAGATGCTCCTTGGTACCTGCTGGATCTAGGCACTGGAAGGTTAATGGTGAGCAAACCGGTTATTGTCCAAGCCCTGTGAGGACAGGCAGATGTGTAAAAAGGCACGCATTAAAGAAATAATGATACAAATAAACATGCAATTACAAGGACGTGTTAGATGCTTTAAAAGAAAATATGCTTGGAGAATGTTACTAGAATAGTTTCATTTATGATGAATGATCAAGGTAGTCTTCTCTGGGGATGTGATGCTTAAGCTGACATTTTAAACATGAGTAGGAGTCAAGCGTATGAGAGGAGAATGTTCTAAAAAGAGGGAACAGCCTGTTATGACCTTTAGGTCAAAAACTTTCCCATACTGCAGAAACTTGATTTTTCAGTGCCTAGAGCATAATGAACAAGGCTGGAGTTTTGTTAAGCAAGGTCAAATCACTCCAGATCATGTAGTATTTGTTAAGAACTTTAGATTTTATCCTAAAAAGCCAGACACTGAAGGTTGGTAGGGAGGAAGTAATACAATCATACATGCATTGAAATAAAATCTCACTGGCTTTTGTGTGGAAAGTGGATTGGAGGAAGGAAAGAAGGCATACAAGGAGACAGTGAAGATATTTTGTAGTACTACAGGTGAGAAATGATGGTGATTGGTCTAAGAAGTTGGCAGGAGTGATGGATAGGTGTTAGAAATGAACTCCATTGACTTTGGGATGGACTAGAGTTGTCATGGTAGATGCCCCAATGTGAATTGTTAGCAGCTGGATGAGTAAAGGTACCACTTAAGGAGAAATTATTTACTGAAGGAGGGGATGATTTGGATAACAGATGTTCTCTTCATGGAGATGTGTGTGAGATGTGCTCAAAGATGCATCAGGCTGGGTGTGGTGGCTTATGCCTGTAATCCTAGCACTTTGGTAGGCCAAGGCGGGTGGATCACCTGAGGTCAGGAGTTCAAGAGCAGAGCAGACTGGCCAACATGGAGAAACCCTCTCTCTACTAAAACTACAAAAAATTAGACAAGCATGGTGACAGGTGCCTGTAATCCCAGCTACTAGGGAGGCGGAGGTGGGAGAATTGCTTGAACCCAGGAGGCGGAGGTTGCAGTGAGCCAAGATTGTGCCATTGCACTCTAGCCTGGGCAACAAGAGCAAGACTACATCTCAAGAAAAAAAAGAAAGATACATTAATAAGCAGGGGGGTGTGTGTGTGTGTATCTAGGCTTTGGGAGAGGGCTTTCACTAGGGATATTAGAGTGGATGTTGTTAACTCCTGCATGAAATTCCAAGTTATGGGCATGAATGAAAGTACCTATCATATAGTAGTAATCCCAAAGAAAATCAAGAAAAAGGCTGAAAAGTCATAATTTGAGAGGACTGAAAGAAAAAAAAGTAGCAGAGAGGGATAGCACAGAGCCCAGGAGCAAAAACAGGCTTCAATGCATCCGTTGCATTGAATGCAATTGTGGAATCATAAAAGTTCATCAGATTGCCGATTGTGGGTTTTAGAAGATTTTAGAAGATTGAATAAACGTATATAATAGGTATTGAAGGAAACTAAGAGCACATGTTTACTGGTAATGGTAGGTAACTCTGACACGCAATGTAGCAAGAAAAGTTTTGTTGCATTGGAAAAAAACTAAGAGAATGGAAAAGAAAATGGGTGGTGTTAGCAACTGCTGCTGCTAAGAGAAATGTTATCCTCGAGGATTAGAAAAACTAATACCAAGACCATATATATGTGTGTATATATATATATATATATATATATATATATATCTGTTATAGGGATAAATTTATATAATATAAATACATTTGTAGTCATAAATAGGTATACCTATATATATACATATATGTTTTAAAAAAGAGGGTACATAGGCTAGGGAGTCATATTTTTAAAAGTTTTAGAGCTTGTCCAAAGTATTGGAGATTTTATATATAGATATATATAGATATATTTGACTTCATCTATACATATTAAATACCTTAATGCATATTTGAACATTGAGGAGAAGGATCTAGTATTGAGAGGTATGTTTAAATGCAGGTGAAAGGTGTAATAATCAATTGAGGGACATCCTGAATCTTTGATAAAGGAAGATAAGAGACAATATGAAAAGCCAAGCTTTTGTCACAAAGAAGGACGTTTCTTCTTTTATTTTTATTTTGAAATTTTTCAAATTGAGGATAGATGAAAAATAGAGCAATGGTCTCTTATATAACCACCACAGATATTTACCAATTAGCATTTTGCCACATTTGCTTTATATAATGCACATATATACGAATACCTTCATGTATATTTCTTCTTAATCCACTGGGAATTAGGTTGCAGGAATCATGACTCTTCATCTCTGAAACTTTAGCATGGTTTTTCCAAAATTAAAATATATTTTGGAAAAATATAAAAAGATATTTAGGCTTTGTTTTAGTGGAAGAAAGAGAGGGCACTTATGAGCAGTGGTTGGTGGTGAATACTCATTGGCAGTACAAGGAAAGACCACTTTGCTAATGGAATGAAGCAACATGATTCAATGGGAATAAACGTTGGAAGATTAAATCCAAGATCTTAGAAGAGTCAAGAAAAGTATATAATAGGTATTGAGGGAAGCTAAGAACACAGGTTAACTGGTAAAAGTAGATAATACTGACAGGCAATGTAGGATGCCCCACAGAAGCTGGTAATCCTCAGTTTAAAGATAAGGCTGGGCACAGTGGCTCACACCTTTAATCCCAACACTTTGGGAGGCCAAGGTGGGCAAATCACCTGAGATCAGGAGTTCAAGACCAGACTGACCAACATGGAGAAACCCTGTCTCTAAAAATACAAAATTAGCTGGGCATGGTGGCACATGCCTGTAATCCCAGCTACTTGGGAGGCTGAGACAGGAGAATTGCTTGAACCCAGGAGGTAGAGGTTGCAGTGACCAGAGATTGCGCCGTTGCACTCCATCTTGGGTAACAAGAGCGAAATTCCATCTCAAAAAATAATAATAGATAAATGTGATTGCTTAGCAAGTAAGTTTGAAGGATACCAGAATATGATCATAATGTTGTGTTTGAATTTGTGTAGCACTTGTGATGACAAGTCAGTAGAGAGTGAGGCAAAGATGCTCTAGAAAAAAATAGTATGTAAATATTTGTGACTACAAGAAAACTCATGACTAATCCAAGGGTTAAAATAATAGATAAGTGGTTAATGGTAGAACTTGATTAAGTTGGTCCGTGAGCACTAGGGATAAGAGCTTCAGTGAAGTCCTGCAACATAACAAAGGTATACCATAGTTGCGAGAAAATACGAACATAATTGTAACTCTACCTACTAATTTTAAAATAATATTTTGCAGTAAAGTATATTATACTCTGATCAGAGAGTGGTGTTAGAATTTGTGGAGTTCCCCAGCTATTCTTTAAACTGAGGATTACCAGCTTCTGTGGGGCATCCTACATTGCCCATCAGTGTTATCTTCATGTGCTCTTGGTTACCCTCAATACCTATTATATACCTTTCTTGACTCTTCTAAGATCTTGGATCTAACCTCTCTACCTTTGTCCCCATTGAATCTATGTGCCCTCTGTTATATATATATATATATATATATATATATATATATATATATATACACACACACACACACGCACACACCTATTTATACACACACACACACACACACACACACACATATATATACACACACACATATATATATATATATATATATATATATGACCATTCATTAGCATTTATTAGTTTTTCTAATCCTGTTCATAATATCTAGCGTGCCACTCTGGGTATGGAAGGAAGTGACAGAGTGGGGGAGGATTGCTGGAGGTAAGAAGATGACAAAACGAAGAACCAAGTGGTTAGACTGATTGTCGAAAGGGAAATCAATATTATCTATGAAATTAGTAGTGATGGGGTGACAGCAGATCAATAGGTCTTCATAGGATGCCAGAAACTTCTAAAGCATTAATATAAGGAGGGCATTCAAGTAGCATTGCTTCCTGGTGCATTTCTGAAACAATTATTAAATAAAAAATAAAAGGGGGCATTTATTTATTTATACACTCATAAAATAAGGGAATGTCAATTGTCTAAGGGGGTCACAAGGAAACCTCGAAATATGGTCACTCACTAGGAAAAAGAGAAAAATAGCTGCAGAGAGAGAGAGAGAAAAACATCAAACTTCAAACAAGATCAGAAGGCGGAAAGATTAGTTTTAAAAGATCTTGTAAACATTCTCACTTGAATATATTTTCTGGCTGTTTTTCTTTTCATTTAAAATGTTTAAAAGCAGTGGCTAACAAGTAATCAAGTACATCAGATTTTCATACTTCTGACACAATCCTTCAAAAAGAATTAGTAAATATTGAGATGTCAAGCATAGATTTTTAAGCTATGCTGAGTAATTAAGCATGACCATGTTTAAATTCTGCTGGCTGTAGACAAAATTCTATATACAGGAACACATTAAAGATCATCAGTGTTGAACACCATATTTTTTGCAATACTGGTATAGATGACCATGGAGAATAGTCATGCCATTTAGAAGACATGTCTGGCAGCACCGAGCCAGATAAATCACTTCTGGTGAAACTGTCCTGGTGGAACTTTTATGTACATTTCCCACCTTGCCCTGGTGAACTATCTGCAGAGTTCTGACTTTACTAACATTGTAGATTTCACATAAATTGCAGGATTATTTATTTGGATCTATTCAAATGAATTTATAATTTTATATAATAAAGTTTCTCAAAATTTCTTAACTTTTTAGAAATTACTCTGTCCTCTCTAGCCTTAAGTGCAACAAAGTCAATTAACATTTACTAGATTTTCATATTCTGAATGCCTCATTTTAGATATAGATATCAACATGGTTTATTATTTTGTGATTCCTTCTGTTATTTTTATAATATACTATATAAACATAGATAACTGTAAATCAAAGTTTACCTTCCTCCTACTGTGTTGATAGTAGGTAAATAAAAGTAATCTATGTTAGATAAGGCTCTAAAAAAAACAAGCAAATGGCACTTAACAAAGCTTGAATTTTAGTTCTTTTTCTCAGAAATGGTTTCTTTGAAGTAACCTGAAGTTTCTTATTTCCCTACAAGTCTTCAACACTTTGCTTAACATATTAGTTGCTTGTATATTTCTAGGAAGTATACACATGTATTTATTATGTAAAGTTCATAGAAATAAAATGTTTCTTTATATTAAACTTTAAAAACCAATCAAGCAGAATCTTTCAGGTTGACAAGCATCTGTTGAAAGCCCTGTAGCTATAAATTCAGAAATGTAAGCCTCAATGGAAATTGCTCATTTCAAAAAATTCCAAAGATCTTTGGTTAATGGCAGACAACATATAGGCACACACACAAACACAGACACGAGTACATGTATCTATTTAAAATCATACACAGGGACACATATGTATTTAAAAAACAGGTTATAAATTAGAAAATATAGGAGTAATTTTTTTCAGTTGCAAAAATCACATATGTATACCTGATCTATTCATATTAATTATTAAGAGAATTTCACTCACTGAAATTGCTTAGGGAATTTAACTTTACACAGCATAAGGAACTTCAGGGAAAGGAAGTTTATGAGAGGATCTTGTGATAGTGAAGAATCAACAGAGAGTTGATTATCTGCAGCATAAAACAAGATGATGAACATATGGCCAAGGAATCACTTTTCAAATGGGACTGACTACTCTTGAGAAATATAAAAATATTTTTACTCATGTTCATTCCTTTTGAATTTCTGTTTCAAACAAAAAACAGACCACCTGGAGCTATGAGGTATGATGAATGGTAAAAATAAAGTTAATGGGACAATCTACTATTTAGATTTTCCCATCTCTAAAATTACTTCCTCATATATTTAATAAACATATTTATAGGACTAAATCTCAGTTAGATATAGTCATACTTAAGTAGAAATAAATGTAAATTTTTATTAGAATGTATTTTATGGATTTTTTAAAAGTGTTCATAGTCCAGAAAGTAAAAATCTTCTGAAATTGAAAACTATGCTTTATAATAAAGATTTTAATATACTTTATTTGTTAACTTTTCAAATTTACTATCAAAAGCTAGAACTGAATACAAATTTGAAGCATTACCTTACCCTATTTCTATACTAATAATAGACTTTTCCTCATTTGATCCTCAGCACCCTGTAAAATAGATGAGATGGGCATTTCTGTTTTCAGTTACATGTTCCAACAATTAAATTTCCTTCAAGTACTTAGAGAAATGGCTAGGAATATTTATAGGTTTCCAAATGATTGAGTTTGTATTCTTCTCATAATTACTATGTAATTGTTCTGTAAACTGTAGAGTGTTATGCAAATGCTAGCTACTATTATTAGTTAGGCTTTTCCAGAAGGCATCTTCCAGGAAAAGATGAAATATATATGCTCTGGTTCATATGGGTAGGTCATCAAGGAACATGACTTATATTGAGCTTCACGTAGAGAGTTCATTCATATTCAGGTGCTCACCTTATCAACCTGGGCAGAATCTGTAGCTCTTGCTGCCCAAGGGAATTCCAAAGAGGTTAAGGAAAATCTGAACTACATGTTTTCAGAGATTTTTAAAATACAGTTCCAAACAACTTTAACATTTTAAGGCATAATGATTTGTGTTTCTAAATTTTCTATAACCTTTGATCATCTCTTCACTGATTGTGCCATCTTTATTTTATCCTTAATTTGTATTGGATTTTACTGGCCAATGTATATTTCATATACTTTCTCTCAGTTAATTCCCCCAGCAACTAATTATGATATTATGAGATGATAGATAAATCTGTCACCAAGGAATAGCTCTTACAACTTTGTGAAAGTAGAAACTGAAGCTCAGAGAAGTAGAAAGTTAATTGTCCGTTGCCACACAATTAATAAGAAGTAGACTAGAAGCAGAAACCAGCTATTTTATTTTATTTTAATTCCAACTCTTCTTCTTTTCCCACCACATCATAGCTGTTCTCAGAAGACTTCTCAGTGTCTTTGAGAGAGAAACAAATTGAATCACTTACTATGTAGTTTTGGGAATGAGAGAATGACCCATATAACAAGTTAAAAATGCAAATATATGTTCCTTTACAAATGTAATTTAAGTATAGAATAGTAGCACTGTTTTACTATTTTATGAGATGTATATTATGAATGGGAATTGGAATCCTGGTGCCTGAAGGCTATTAATTGTGATACGTCTAAAAGAAAAAATTGAAACATCCATGGACACACATACTTACACGTCATCTCCTAATGATACAATTTTTTTAATCTCTTGAGAAAATAAATCATTGCAAAAAAAATGCTAACACAGACATATTCCACTAGTTTTCTTATTGCTAATGGGCACATGCTGCTTCATGGTAGTGATCAGTGTGTCACACACAACAGCAGGTAAATCAGTGGGATCCAAGAACAACATAAAGCTTCAGAGAAAGAGAAGTAAAAACAAAATAGCATCTATAAAAATAAGAACCCACTGCATTAAAAAACAATAAATTCTGTTAAACATTCACAAACTAGGATAAAATAAACAAAATTAAACAGTCCATGTCATCATAAAAGATCCAAAATACACTTTCCTTATAAATACAAACATTATGAGTTCATAATATGGCTTGAGCATGAAAATAGAGGATTGTGGTAAAAGGTGAAAATTACCTTTAAAAATTACATATGATATTATTAAATAATATTCTCCCATTAATAAATAATATTCTCTTAGTAATTAAAGCTTGGTAACTAAACACAGAAGAATAAGTCAAATCATCTGATCTGAAATAAAGGTCTTAGTCAATAATTTTTAATGTCAGTATTAATCTATTTTGATACAATCAGATTCACCTTCCTACTAGTGTTTTTATTGTGTCCTACGAAGCAAGTATTGATGTTGATCTTCCTTAAAATCTGAGCTTTTTTAAAAAAAGATTTTAAAAACCAATTGCTTGTTTATGTGTTTCTTTGTCTCCAAGATGGTGTATTTCAAACATGTTCACATTTACTGAGTGTGTACATTATCTGCGTTAAATTTTATTTTTTTTACATTTGAATACAAATAAGGTGAATTACTTCAGTTAATGAAATTCATGTCTCTCTCATGGTTTGTTGGATGTTTGATTTTAGTACATTGGATCTTTGTATCTACTTTACCATGTAAGAGAAGAGGACATGCCATTCTGAACTGAACATTAGAATAGGAATCAGAACTCCTGGGTTCCAGACACGGCTCTACCAATAGTTTGTGTCCCAGAAAGATATTCCATCTCATTGTGCCTCATTTTTCTTGTCTCTAAAGTTAATCTTTTAAGGATTACATAAGTTGTTCTCAATTCTGGCTGTATAATTATCTGACAAACTTTTAAATCCTCCTAGTACATAGTCCTCATTCCACATATGTTAAATCAGAATTTGGGAGAGTAGTGCAATGATATTTTTTAAGATCTTAGTTGATTCTATGTGCAGAATTAAGAACCACTATTTTTAGGTACGAAGACCCATTAGCTGTTGGTGGTCTTGAATGAGGTTTAACCAGGCTCACAAGACTTCTGAGTTCCAAAGGCATAAATAACAATTTAGAAGATGGTATGCATATGGGCAAAAATGTTGTGTCATGTATGGCACACTCCAGACAAAAGAAGTCTTGTTAAAACAGAATTTAGTGAAAGTTGTTGCTTATCTGCTTAGAGAAAAGGAATCATTTTAAGGAGTCATTATAAAATCGGTGATAAAATCCATGTAAATATGAAGAATTCAATTTGGAAATAAAATTATCAAATGTAGAAATAATCTATTTATGAACATATGTGGCCTGTAAATGAAACAAAAATTATATTTATTTTTAGTAAACTTTACAAATTGCTGTCATGACATATTATATGAAATAAGAAACATTTTTGAGGCCAAATCCAGTGATTCTGTTTTATTGGTACTTTTCCAGTAAATACTTCCTTATACTTTCTGAAATACAGTTTTTCACATTTGATGAGAACTCTGTTAGCAACCGTCTGGAAAGTATCTGCAATATACAAGCCAACCCTAATTAGTTTTAAGCCTCTGAGCCTTATTTTTAATTTGGTGAATTCCATGAAAAGATTCCAGGTACCATTTGAAGATGTATAAAAAGACTAAAAGTTCCAAACACCAAGATGGTCTTGCTAAAGTTTTTAAATTTTTTAAATTATTTATTTATTTATTTATTTACCTTTTCAAAATTGTTAGTTCATTTCCATATACATTTTATTTATTTTTTTCCACATTTTATTTTTTTTATTGCATTTTAGGTTTTGTGGTACATGTGAAGAACATGCAAGATTGTTGCATAGGTACACACATGGCAGTGTGATTTGCTGCCTTCCTCTTTTGCATATAGATTGGCATTGAGACTAAGCATCCATGTGCAGATGATGATGATGATGGTGGTGGTGGTGGTGGTAACCATAGTGACATTGCTGTTGGCGATGTTGATGAAGATGGTGATGATGATAATCGTGATATGATAATGATGATAGTGATGACGGTAATGATGACGGTGATGGTTAAGAAGATGAGGATGCCTCCTTTACCTTGTTAGTTACAGGTAAAAACATAAAAAGAAACATATCAGCTGCAACAATAGTAAACCTAGTTATACTTACAAACATTTTTGATGTCATGTAACATTTGTGATATTTTTAAACGTGTAAAACTGTACTTTTGTACTGAGGATATGATAGTATATCATACCCCAAAACACTATGAAGGGAAGAAATCTCTTTCGAAATATTCCTTGAGGGTAACAACTTAGCAAACAGAATGGCATGTATAAACTTTAGAAATCAGTGAAAATGTTCTTCTCTTAAGTCAGTTTATGTTTGGGAATTGTGTCAGTGTTATTTTGGTACGTTATTCCCAGCCCAGCTTTAACCTAATACTGGGAGGGTAAGTAAATGGGAGGAAGTAGTTGACTTGTCATGTAGGACTAAAGAAGTAAACAGTGAGATTGGATTCAAAAGACACAAGTAACTGGGATTTGTCATAAGAGAGAATATTCTTCCAGTCCAAGAACCTCAGTCTAAAGTTAGCTGGAGGAAGAGGACTGTTACCAGGGACATTCAACCAGGGGCTTCACCTATTTGTGGTGTTTAAAGAGATTCCTGCCACAGCTGAGAAGTTATTTTAGGCAACTTCTAAGGTCTCTTTCATTTCTATAATCTGTCGTTAATGATAAAAGCCTCACCGTTTGAGTAAGATGCTTCAATTATATAAAATAAATGTCATAAGTGATATAATTTGATGCTTTTTTTTGGACATATTGCAATAACTCTGACATCTCTTTTTTTAAATACTTTGTGTTTGATATTGGAAGATGGAACAGAGCCTTAGTTTTTACTTTTTGGTATTTTGTTCAAAGACCTTGATAGTATTTTAGGATAGAAAGATACCTAGGCAGATATTAGTGATTTTGACTAATACATACACACCTCACATGGCAATCTCATCACCAAAATCCAACTAAGATTTTGGTTATTGTGATGTGGCTAAATATTGGGGCTAGAAAGGGCAATTGATTTGTGAAAGAGAAATGTCCATTACTTTAGGAGACACTAAAACACAAGAGTATGTAGTTTTATACTACAACACCCTCTCTGATAATAATCACAAGCTTTTCAGAGGTTTAATTTCAGAAGTCGTGGTAAGAATAATGACTATATTTAAGGAGTCCAAGGAACTGCTTTGCAGGCATTATATTATTTGGTCATCACAGCAACTTTTTATTCTATTCTCTTGACAGAAAAGGAAACTGGTAGTTAGAGTTGATAAGTACCTCAATCAATATCACATTACTGTGAATGACAAAGCAGGATTTGGAACCCAGGAAGTCAGCCTTCTTCATCAGCACCTCTTCTGCCACAATCCACTGCCTAAGTTGGCAGCTCCCATTCCTGCATTCACACCTCTCTAGTTACTCTGTCTTCCTAACATACACTGATATGGTTTGGCTGTATCCCCACCCAAAATCTCATCTCAAATTATAATAATCCCCACATGTCAAGGGAAAGACCAGATGGAGGTAATTAGATCATGGGGGCAGTTTCCCCATGCCGTTCTCATGATAGTGAATGAGTTTTCATGATATCTGATGGCTTTATAAGTTTTTGACGGTGCCTCCTTAGATCATTCTCTCTCCTGCCACCTTGTGAAGGTGTTGCCTGTCTCCCCTTCACCTTTGGTTGTGACTGTAAATTTCCTGAGGCTTCCCCAGCCATATGGAACTGTGAGTCAGTTAAACCTCTTTGCTTTATAACTTACCCAGTCCCCAGAAGTTTCTGGTTTTTGTTTTGTTTTGTGTTTGTGTTTTTTGAGGCAGTCTTGCTCTGTTAACCAGGCTAGAGTGCAGTGGTGTGATCTCTGCTCACTGCAACCTCTGCCTCCTGGGTTTAAGCAATTCTGGTGCTTCAACCTCCAGAGTAGCTAGGACTACTGGCATGCCACCAAGCCCAGCTAATTTTTCTATTTATTGTGTAGACAGAATTGCACCATGTTGGCCAGGCTGGTCATGAACTCCTGACTTCAAGTGATCCATCCACCTCGGCCTCCCACCAAAGTGCTGGGATTAAAGGCATGAGCCACCACTCCCTACTGAGAAATGCTTATAGCAGTATGAAAATTGACCAGTACATGCACTGAGAATGAGGCATCTCTGGCTACCCATTAAACTATATTTTATATAAGTGCATGATGATTATTAAATAACTTCTCTACTCCTTTATTCAGATTCTTTTCTTTTTTTATCATCAAATATGAAAAGCAACAACACATTAGTACCAGGCCTTGCCTCATTTTATCTCTCATCATTTATTAAGACATAAAACAATAATTTGGTGTTTATGTGGTAAAGATAAATTAACTAAAGGAAGTGACAACAACAAAAACTCATAGCCAAAATATGCTGTTGCCATAAATATCTGAAGTCCTGTTCGTGTCAGGACTTCAGCATTTTCAGAGGTAAAACCTCATGGAAGAAGCATCACCTCAAATTTTCAAAGTGCAGGTTATGGCTGAATGTTCACATGAATGATTATTTTTTACATTCTGCTTAAGAACCTATAATATCCTAATAGGAATATGAATTACATAAAATTGTAGCCCACTTTTTAGTGACTATTGCAGGAATTAAAAAATATAATTTCATGTGTCATAAACTGGGGGGCAGAATGTTTTCAGGAAGGCTAATGTTAAGTACATGCAGGTTATTCAATTCCTCTTGACTTGAAGAACATAATAGTTCTTTATTTATTTAGACATACTGCACTTTAGGTTCTGGGGTACATGTGCAGAACATGCAGGATTGTTGCATAGGTACATACACGGCAATCTGGTTTGCTGCCTCCATCGCCCCGTAACCTATATCTGGCATTTTTCCCCATGTTATTCCTCCCCAACCTCCTAGCCCCTGCTGTTCCTCCCCCTTTCCCCCCAATAGACCGTAGTATGTGATTCTCCCTTTCCTGTGTCCATGTGTTCTCATTGTTCAACACCCACCTATGAGTGACAACATGCAGTGTTTGATTTTCTGTTCTTGTGTCAGTTTGCTGAGAATGATGGTTTCCAGATTCATCCATGTCCCTACAAAGGACACAACTCATATAGCTGCACAGTATTCCAGTGTATATGTGCTACATTTTCCTTGTCCAGTCTATCATCAGCGGGCATTTGGTTTGGTTCCAGGTCTTTGGTATTATAAACAGTGCCACAATGAACATATGTGTGCATGTGTCCTTATAATAGAATGATTTATAATCCTTTGGGTATATATCCAGTAATGGGATTGCTGGGTCAAATGCAATTTCTATTTCTAAGTCCTTGAGGAGTCACCACACTGTCTCCCACAATGGTTGAACTAATTTACACCCCCACCAACAGTGTAAAAGTGTTCATATTCCTCCACATCCTCTCTAGCATCTGTTGTCTCCAGACTTTTTAATGATTGTCATTCTAACTGGTGTGAGATGGTAACTCAATGTGGTTTTGATTTGCATTTCTCTAATGACCAGTGATGATGAGCGTTTTTCCGTGTTTGTTGGCCTCATATGAATCTTCTTTTGAAAAGTCTGTTCATGTCCTTCACCCACTTTTGAATGGGTTTATTTTTTTTTCTTGTAAATCTGTTTTAGTGCTTTGTAGATTCTGGATATGGTTCTAATGGAAGGCATTTCATGAACAACACTGCTAGGCATCAGTCAGCTCAAAAGATGCAGGGCAGGAGGCTGGCTGCTGAGGCTCATGCCTATAATGCCAGCACTTTGGGAGGCTGAGGCAGGGGGATCGGTGGAGCTCAGGAGTTCCAGAGCAACCCGGGCAACATAGTAAAACTTCATCTCTACCAAAAATACCAAAAAATTAGCCAGATTTGTGGTCCCAGCTATGTGGGAGGCTGAGAGGATCACTTGAGCCTGGAAGGCAGAGGTTTCAGTGAGCCTAGGTTACACCAATGCACTCCAGCCTGTGTGTCAAAGTGAGACTGTCTCAAAACAAAAAAAGATGTAGGACAGGAAACAGAGCTGCGGAACCAGGCAGTATTGGAAGTTCCTGCTCATCCCCAAAAGTTTTGTAGCCATCATGTAGCACAGCTCAGAAGAAACACCATCACTGGGTGTTGTCAGATATGCTGGCTTAGAAGCCTCACATCTTGAAGCAGCCAGTATGTCTGTAGGTCTAGTTTTATGAGCATAACTGTATCCCCAAAACTCATTTGTTAAAGACCTCTGAATCTCCAGTTTCCTAGAATGTGACTGTATTTATAGATATACCCTTTAGAGAGTACTTAAGGTGAGGTCATATGGATGGATCCTAATTCAATATGACTAGCATTTTTAGAGGAGATTAGGACACACACACACAAAGACCATGTGAAAACATAAGGAGGAGGAGAAGACAGCTATCTAGATGCCAAGGACACAGGCTTCAAGAAGAAACAACCTTTTCAGCATTATGATCTCAGACTTCTGGCCTCCAGAGCTGAGAGAAAATAAATTATAGTAGTTCTCTTACAGCAGAGCAAGCAAACACATCTTGTGTTCAACATCTCCACAAACAACATGCAGAGTTACAAAAGCCGCCAGCCCCAGTCAGGTCGGGCACATTTGACTGACTGTCCCATCTGACTATCCATTTACAGATCCTCCTGAGTCTAAATGCAATTTACTACTCTGCGGTCTTTTTAAATATTCTTTTTAATAAGCAGTGTTGAACATTGACATTGTTTAACAGTGTAATTTGTATCTGGTTTCTGGGAAAATAATGCAAAGTGTTAACTGGAGGTCGAGTTCTCATCCAGCATGTTAAGTATATGCAAATATCTGCAGTGCGTGTTAAGTATTAACAAAATATATGCAGTATTTGTGTATATATTATATTTGGATTTTATTTGGATTTGTATATGGGTTTTATTTGTAAATAAATACGAATTGTATTTATTTGGATTTTATTTCAAGAGGGTCATTGAAGGGTTTTAAGCAGGAAAATAACTTGGTTCTTTTCTTCCCCTTGATTTAAAAAGATCAGTCTAGCTGAAACATAGAAAATGGATTGAAAGTTTTTTGAGCTGACACTTGAGATCAGCTAAGAGACTGCTAAGTTATCCACTGAGAAAGAATGGCAGCTTGAACTTTGCAGCAGTAGAGATGGAAAAAAGTGGACAGATTTGAGACATATTTGGATTTAGAATAATCAGAAGATACCATGCTATGAAAAAAATGTGAGGTGAAGAAAAAAGAGAAGTGTTTACTTTCAATTTCCTTCTTCAAACAATCTATGTATAATGGTGTCCTTTACTGAAATGGGCCTGCCTGTGTGAAGTTCAGATCTTTTTTTTTCATTTTTCCCTTTTTTTTTTGTTGTTGTTTTAGTAGTTGTGAAAATCCTTGATGTGCACTGCGTGATTCTGGCTTCATTGGGTACCCTGTGCTTTGTTCTCTCTCCGCTTTCCAAAATTACATGATATGAAATTTAGAATAACATATATCCTATATATTATTGATAGAATAATAGGAAAATAACTTTATTTGTGGGGTAGTGCTGCCAATTTAATAACTATTGATAAAAAGAGATATGACATTACTCAAAGCACTACTACATCATATTTTATTGGATGGAATTTACATAGATAAATTGCATAATCATAAAGCAACTAAGTTTCCTAAACATGTATGGATCCTTGAATATTCTATGGAAGGCTTAGCCTAAAGAGACAGAGTTCTTGCACACTGGGAAACATACCTGGATAAAGATGATATGTACACAAAATATATGCAGTATATATATGATATGTATACAAATATTGCATATATATTTAGATGACATACACAAATATTGTATGCATTTAGATTCAATAGTTGGTACGTACACAAATACTGTGTATATTTTGTTAGTACTTAACACTCACTGCAGATATTTGCATATACTTAGCACACACTGCATATACCCTACGAGAATGCAAACTGGCATTGATGTGTAAAGTAATAGAAAAAGAGATCAACTAGATTTTTTTTTTTTTTTTGAGATGGAATCTCACTCTGTCACCCAGGCTGGAGTGCAGTGGCGCAATATCGGCTTGCTGCAATCTCTGCCTCTGGGGTTCAGGTGATTCTCCTGCCTCAGCTTCCTAGGTAGCTGGGACCACAGAAATGCACCACTACACCTGGCTAATTTTTTGGTATTTTTAGTAAAGACGGGGTTTCACCATGTTGACCAGGCTGGTCTCTAACCCCTGACCTCAGGTGATCCACCTGCCTCGGCTTCCAAAAAGTGCTGGGATTACAGGCATGAGCCACTATGCCCAGCCCAAACTAGATGTTTTAATAGAGAGGTTAGCATTTGAAGAAGCATATAAGGGATTTGTGTGATTGTGAGATGGTGATAAAAGAGAGGCAAGAGGATCAAAAAGAGTGATGAGCCAAAATTTTTAAAAATAAATTTCATGTTCAGATTACAACTATTTCAGTTTGGCTGAACCATGAGTGATTTTATGGAAGAATTTGTGGAAAGGCATGAGGGACACTAACAATGCTAAAAATTTTGGCATTATGCTACATGAAGCAATGACTCATTGAAGATTTTTATGCATTTCAAACATTTTTCAAAATATTTTTCCATGGTTATACGTTTTAAATGGATACTTTTTGTTTTGTGCCTCTTATATACATTTTCTATCTTGTAATTTTCTATTGTTTTAACCATAATTCTATGATTTATTCTCTTTTTACTTTATGTCCTCTTTCTCTTATCTCTCTTTCACTCTGTTTCTTTCACACACACACTTTAGGATAAAAAATTACAGATGTTATAAAAATCAATGTAATTGAATAATTACAGATGATGTAAAAATCAATATGGATAAATGATGGATTGACTTTTTAAAATAGCAACTATGACACTCAAATCAGTTAATAGAATATGCAGCATACTAGAAAGGACAAATATAAGAGTGTATTTACTATATTTATTGAATAATTAGAAATGAGAAAAACATAACCGGTGAACTTAGTAAATGGATTATTTGAAAAATAAGTAAATACTTTAAATATTGTAGGAGGAAAGCAGGTAATAGAATGTAGCCATTTTGGGCGAGGCTTTATCCCAGGGCTTTTAAAGGCTAAGGCAGGAGAATTACTTGAGGTCGGGAGTTTGAGACCAGCCTGGGAAATCTAGTAAGACTCTGCCTCAACAAAAACTTAAAAATTAGATGGGCATGGTGGTGCAGGCTGAGGCGGGAGGATCACTGGAGTTCAGGAATCAGAGGGTACAGTGAGCTATCATTGCACCATGGCACTCTGGCCTGGGCAACAAAGAAAGATCCTGTCTCTAAAGAAATAAAAAAGTAGCCATTTTCATGTTGTTGTGAAACCTAGTTGGATCTCTTCTTTCTTTTACTGTCTGATCCTGTTTTAATAATCTCTATACAGCTTATTAATTATATATTTTCTTATGTATCTTTAATACACTACTGATGAGTTGATGATACATTTCCATTTCTGATCTCAATCTGAAAATTCTGAGTAAAATCTTATGTGCTATCATTTAGCAACTTTTAGAATCAACATATGATCCAGACTCCCCAGGCTAGAATTCAATTTTTATATTCCCAGCTCTGTTGTTTGAGAGTAGTTCCAAAGACAACAAGAGGAAAGTAGTCAGCATATAGAAGGAGAATTCATAAAAATGAAAATCACAATACACACATGGTCCGAGAAGTTTGCTTTTTGTCTAATAGGATATAACTTTATTTATATTGCTTTGGTAGTTCTTAAGCAAATATGCCACTTTGAAATGAAAATTTAATAAAAATTCAGTTACCGAGATGTGTAGTGTCATATATGAAATAATTGAGTAATGATGAAAGAAAATCATATTGGAACATCTTTAAAATTTTCTTTCAATAATGAATAGATATTACCTATAGCTATTACCTCCAAATAGACAAAATAATTTAGCCCATTTTGGAGAAACATTATAAGAGTTTGTCTAGATATTTTACAAAATTATTTTATCCCCCAAAACTCACAGCTATTTCTATCTCTTCTTTGACACTGGCAGCACATTATTTGAACAGAATGAGAATATTTACTTGTCTTTCTTAGTTGAATGACACATTTGATTACTGTTCACTTATCTTGTCTGCCAGCTCCATTGAGCAAAGAAAGAGTACAAATAGATATCATTTTATATTCTCAACTAGACATAAATATTTTTATATTCACATAACACCAAACTAATAGTAAATATATACTTAATTAGTATGTATATGTGTATACATACGAAGTAGGCATGCTAATCATGAAGAAAATGTTACTTCTGTCATATGACTTTCATAGCTCATTTGCATGTTCTTCAGGGTTGCCCTTTGAAGTCATCGTGAATATGTCATTCAATGATACCAGTGACTGCATTAGAACTAAAAAAACCTCAGGCTGATTATTTTTAAAACTGATCTCTTTTGAGATGTTACATGGTGTAACGGAAAGTGAATGGGCTTTGAAGCAAAAAGACTTAAACTGGCACTGTGACTTATAAGCACTGTGACACTTGGCTCCAAGCCTTGGTTTTGTCATCTGCTAATGAGAAAAGCAGGATTTAACTTATATAATTGTCATAAGGATTAAAGATAATAGCTCTTTGAACAGTGCCTGACAAATCTATCATAAGCACTCAACAACTTGCTGTTTGAGTTCTATTTATTATTATTATTATACTTTAAGTTCTAGGATGTATGTGAAGAGCGTGTAGTTTGTTACATAGGTATACACGTGCCATGGTGGTTTCCTACACCCATCAACTCATCATCTATGTTAAGTATTTCTCCTAATGCTGTCCCTCTTCTAGCCCACCATCCCCTGACAGGCCCCGATATGTGATATTCCCCTCCCTGTGTCCATATATTCTCATTTTTCAACTCCTACTTATGAGTGAGACAATGTAGTATTTGGTTTTCTGTTTCTGTATTAGTTTGCTGAGAATGATGGTTTCCAGATTCATCCATGTCCCTGCAAAGGACATGAACTCATACTTTTTATGGTTTCATAATATTCCATGGTGTATATGAGCCACATTTTCTTTATCCATTCTATCATTGATGGGCATTTGGGTTAGTTCCACGTCTTTGCTATTGTGAACAGTGCTGTAAACACATATGTGCATGTGTCTTTGTAGTAGAATTATTTATAATCCTTTAGGCATAGAGCTAGTAATGGGATTACTGGGTCAAATGGTATTTCTGGTTGTAGATCCTTGAAGAATCACCACACTGTCTTCTACAATGGTTGAACTAATTTACACTCCTACCAACACTGTAAAAGCATTCCTATTTCTCCACATCCTCTCCAGCATCAGTTGTTTCCTCACTTTTTAATGATCACCATTCTAGCCAACATAAGATGGTATCTCATTGTGGTTTTGATTTGCATTTCTGCAATGATCAGTGATGATGAGCTTTTCTTCATATGTTTGTTGGCTACATAAATGTTTTCTTTTGAAAAATATCTGTTCATATCCTTTGCCCACTTTTTGATAGGGTTGTTTGTTTTTGTCTTGTAAATTTGTTTAAGTTCTTTGTAGATTCTGGATATTAGCCCTTTGTCAGATGGATATATTGCAAAATTTTTCTCCCATTCTGTAAGTTGCCTATTCACTCTGATGATAGTTTCTTTTGCTGTGCAGAAGCTCTTTAGTTTAATTAGATCCCATTTGTCAGTTTTGGCTTCTGTTGTCATTGCTTTTAGTGTTTTAGTCATGAAGTCTTTGCCCATGCCTATGTTCTGAATGGTATTGCCTAGGTTTTCTTCTAGGATTGTTATGGTTTTAGGTCTTATGTTTAAGTCTTTAATCCATTAATTTTTAATTTTTGTATAAGGTGTAAGGAAGGGGTACAGTTTCAGTTTTCTGCATATGGCAGCAGTTTTCCCAACACCATTTATTAAATAGGGAATCATTTCCCCATTGCTTGTTTTTGTCAGGCTTGTCAAAGAACAGATGTTTGTAGATGTATGGCATTATTTCTGAGGCCTCTGTTCGGTTCCATTGGTCTATATATCTGTTTTGGTACCAGTACCATGCTGTTTTTGTTACTGTAACCTTATAATATAATTTGAAGTCAGGTAGCATGATGCCTCCAGCTTTGTTCTTTTTCCTTAGGATTTTCTTGGCTATACAGGTTTTTTTGGCTTCATATGAAATTTAAGGTAGTTTTTTTCTAATTCTATGAAGTAAATTATAGCTTGATGGGGATAACATTAAATCTATAAATTACTTTGGGCAGTATGGCCATTTTTACAATATTGATTCTTTCTATCCATGACAGGGACTCCTCCATAACTCATTTTATGAGGCCAGCATCATCCTGACACCAAAACATGGCAGACACACCACAAAAAGAGAACATTTCAGGCCAGTATCCCTGATGAACATCCATGTGAAAATCCTCAATAAAATACTGGCAAACTGAATCCAGTAGCACATCAAAAAACTTATCCACCATGATCAACTCGGCTTCATCCCTGGGATGCAAAGCTGGTTCAACATCCACAAATCTATAAACATAATCCATCACATAAACAGAAATAAAGATAAAAACCACATGATTATTTCAATAGATGCAGAGAAGGCCTTCAACAAACTTCAACAGCGCTTCATGCTAAAACTCTCAAAAAACTAGGCATTGATTGAATGTATCTCAAAATAGTAAGAGGTATTTAAGACAAACCCACAGCCAATATGATACTGAATGGACAAAAGCTGAAAGCATTCCCTTTGAAAACCAACACAAGACAAAGATTCCCTCTCTCATCACTCCTATTCAACACAGTATTGGAAGTTCTGGCCAGGGTAATCAGGCAAGAGAAAGAAAATAAAGGGTATTCAGATAGGAAGAGGGGAAGTCAAATTGTCTCTATTTGCAGATGGCATGATTATATATTTAGAAAACCCCATCACCTCATCTCAAAATCTCCTTAAGCTGATAAGCAACTTCAGCAAAGTCTCAGGATACAAAATAAATGTGCAAAAATCACAAGCATTCCTATACACCAATAATAGACAAATAGCCAACTCATGAGTGAAATCCCATTCACAATTGCTACAAAGAGAATAAAATACCTAGGAATACAACTTACTAGAGATGTGAAGGACCCCTTTAAGGACAATGACAAACCATTGCTCAAGGAAATAATAGAGGACACAAACAAATGGAGTTGTATTTTGATTAGATGTGTCTAGGGAATGACCATATCACATAGACTCAGAGTTTTTTGAGCTAGGAGACTTTTTAAAACTGTGAGGTACAGAACAATTTGGTAAAGAGCTTTGTAAGCTGCTTCAAGTAAAGCCACGTGGGAATCTTGTAATTTGGTAGAGTTCAGACAGAGAGTAAACCTCTCAGATATTTAAGTCCAAAGAATCTGTTCTAATGTAGCTGCAAGGGACTGATTAATATTAACAAAATATGTAAATTAAATAATTCTCAATTATGAAATACCAAAAAAAAAAGTGCTAAACAGAACTGGCTGCGTAGACAGGATATTCCATCTCCTGAGGGAATATCCACCAATAGACCAAAGCAATCATTTCTTGGTGAGTAAAAATTAAGTCAAAGGAAGTTCCACAAAACTGTAATACCTGTTGATTGATAAAGTACACTTTTAAAATGTACATTTATTTTAAATATAAACAATTTGTATTGTGACAAACCATAAATTCGTACATCAGAGTTTCACAAAAATACACTCATCAAAACTTTATAAAACCAGATATATCATTAGGCATCTTTACATTCTTTTAATATTGTATTTTGTAATAGATTAGGTAGAACATTATATAATTCACATAAAATATTTTTTCAAGTCCTTTGAGAAGTTGATATCTAGCTTTCCAAGAATTCACACCAAAAGATTGGTCTATTTTATTGATTCTCACTGATACATGAAAACCTGATTTGCTATACAACCTAGCTCTTTGAGTCCCAATATGCATTTAGTACACATTTGCTTTGCTTTTTGATAACCAATATGTCTGTAGAAGAATATTCTAAAAATTCTTTTATTCAATCTTTGAATATTTATCAAGGAAAACTAAGATTGCTTTAGAAAGTTTCCAACACATCTGTTTTACCAACTTTTTATTTCAATTCTTAAAAGGCAACAGAATGCATAAGAAGTAATGAATAACAGTATCGTTCCATCATGTCTCCATTTTTTTCAAAGCTATCCCTAAGGTATTAGTTGTGGGTATAGGGATATCCTTGGAGAAGGAAGATTAGAAGAAAGAGAGTAAACTTAGCTGTTCAGAATCTATCTACGAGGGATTTTCTGAAATGACAAATTCAAACTGTCTTGAATAAAACAAAATTCATTATTTGTGTAGCAGGAGTTCACATGAAAGGTGGGCTTCAGGGTTGATAGATTCATCAATTCAACAATGTAAGCAAGGACTTAGACCATTTCCATCTCTGTGTTCTATGATCTGCAGTATCAACTTCGTTTTTGCTTCTCTTATTGCCATAAGATGACTTTAAAGACACGTCAGGACTATCCTCACCTTTGATTAAATCCCATGGTAATGTGAGATTGCCTATTTTTCTTTCGAGGAATAAACATTTCTTGAGAGAAAATTTTCCGTGTGCCCCTTGTGTTTTTGTATATCTTCTGAGCAAAGACATTAAGAGTTTTGCTGTTACTGTTGCAGACTATTTTTTGATGTTGTTTGTATAGCAGACATTCATGAAGGATGGAGATTGTGCCCTTCTCTGAGAAAAGGGCTTCTTGGTTTTCTGACAAGGAAAACAAAGATGATGTCTCCCACTGCAGACATTGGTAGTGCTCCCTGTCTAAGAGTGGGTGTTTCCTAAGCTCAGCATTTCTCTACTGTGACACAGACCCGCTGTATATGGCTGTGTATGTAGCATTCACCTTAGCCCACTCCCATATCACCCTATGGGATTTGTGGTAGGAATATTGGTATGAAGCTCATGCTCTCTGATGTATTGTGTGTATTGTGAGTAATAAATTATTTTGTCTCTGAACCCAGGGTCTGTATGTCTTCTGGCAGAAAAAAAAAATAGGCTAATTTTTATTTTGAAAGTAGAGTAAATCAACCTTATTGATAAATCATTTATAACTGGATTTATAGTAATGCTTAAGTATAATTTGAGATGAACAGTTTCTGAGCCTCTTTAGTAAATATTAAAAATGTCTACTTACACAGGAATGACTTTCTAGCTCTTATCAGTTTCTAAAAACACTTCTAACAAGTCTCTTTTCCCATGAAATTAGACAACATTTTTGTCTTAGCCCATTTTGTGCTGCTATAACAGAATGCTGTAGAGTGTATAACTTACAAAGAACAGAAACTCATTTCCTCACAGTTCAAGATCAAGGGGTTAGCATTGTTTAAGAATGGCAAAAAGTAGAGGAGCAAGGGGCCTGGGGTGAGAGAGACAGCATATTTTAAAGGGAGCTGAGCTGCCCCTTTTAAAATGAAGCCAGTCCCGCAATAAGGGGATTAATCCATTCACTCCTCCCCTGTCACCTCATATTAGGCTTCACCTCCCAACACTGTTGTATTGGGAATTAGTTTCCAATACATGCATTTCAGGGGAACACATTCAAACCATAGCAGTTGAGTTGGATGTTGTTCCTAAACCACAGCAGTTGAGTCGGCAGTAAGAATCGACCATAGTTAGAAGAGGCAGCCCTGTGCCTTGAGCTGAACCCAGTTCACAGACTATAGTGCTGCTACTCATTATACAGAAGAGTGGAATCAAATTTAAAGACTCAAATAAAATATCAGGCAAAATTCTATACCCAAATAATGATGGCATCTAGAAAGACTTTTTGTACATGAAAAACATAGAGGTTATAGCTTTTTTTTACTATAAGAGTAATATAGACGGTGGGGCTACACTCCAAAAAGAATGTTCCCTTGTGTATTTTAGGCAAAGTCAGCAGGACCTGCTTTAAGGAAATATGCTAAATTATCATTACACCACAACTCTTGATCTTGGTAGTATAAAATCTGCAACACATATATCACAATTTGTTTATATATCTCCTTTTTTTAAGATAATTCCTAATGTATCTTTATGATTTTGCCACTGACAGAAGAAACAATGAAAATTCTCTTCAATTATTAGAATGAAAAAGAGGCAGATATTCTTTTTGATAAATCATTTTTGTAACTGGATTTGCAGTCATTCTTAAGTATCATTTGAGATGATTAGTTTTTGTGCCTTATCAGTAAATACTAAAAAATGTATACAGAAAATTAACTTCACAATTTTCCTGTGTTAACTAATTTCTAAGTCATATCTTCCATTTCTGTTACAACCAACTTTAGTTTAACACTAGAGGATTTTATTGAGAGTTTCAAGAATTAACATGGCACTTGACATATAAATTTAGTATTCCAGGAAAGTAATATAGCATTGTAGAGAGTGGTTAACCTGTTGGTCACAGAGTTACAGAAATATTTCAGCTACACTAATGCAAAATAGGCATGACAAAAATTGAAATTTCCCAGAAAAAGGAATAAAGTACTTTTTATGAATCTTTAATAGATGAAATGAAGATATAAAACTATCAATTTGTTAATCTTCTTTTTTGAATGGCATAAGATGTTTTAAATGAAAGGCTATTTAGAGAATTAAAATGACTACATGATACAAGGGCAAGAGTAGAATTTATTGAAACATTTTGTAACTACTGAATATTAGTACACTTCTCCGGAGAAGATATATATATATGACCAAAAAGGATGTGAAAAAATGTTCAACATATTGGTCCTTGGGGAAATACAAAGTCAAAATCATGATGAGATACTACTTGACAGCCTCTAGCATGAATATAATTTTTAAACATAGAAAATAAGTGTTGTCGAGAACGTGAAGAAATACTGTGGGGCTGTGAAATGTTTCAGCTGCTGTAGAAAAGTTTAGCAGTTCTTCAAGATGGTAAATACAGAATAATCATATGGCCCGGCAATTTCCCTTTAAAGTGTACATGAAAGAATGAAAAATTGGAAATCAAACAACTATTTGTGCATCTGCACTAATCACAATAATCAAAGAGTGGAAGTAGCTCGATGTCCACCGTCAGATATAAACGGATAAACAAATTGTGATATATACAGACAATGGTATATTATTCAACCATAGAAATAAATGAAGTACAGAAATACGCTGCAATGTGTATGTATCATCCTGGAGGATGAACCTCGAGGAAATTTTGCTAAGTAATAGAAACCAAACATGAAAGGTCATATACTACATCACTTTATAAATATTAGTCAAAAGTAAACCCATAGACACAGAAGGAAGATAGGTGGCTGCCAGTGGCTAGGAGGTTAAAAGAATGTGGAGTAACTGCTTAATGTGCGTCTGTTTCTTTTTGGGATGACAAAAATGTTTTAGAAATAGAGATGGTGATTGTACAGCATTGAAAATGCACTAAAAGCCACATAGTTGCTTACTTTAAAATGGTTATGTTATTTGAATTTTGCCTCAATCAAAGTTTAATATTTGTTTTTTAAAAATCGGTGTATTGCCCACTAAGTAGAATATTCACTAGACTATATATGTAACTTAGTATATTTTAACCTAAATATTAGTCACAAGTCAAATACAGATGAATATCATAATTTTATCTGTAAAATTCTTAGTTGCTGATTACAAGAATGTAAAATGTATTTTTTAATTTATAACCTTTCATATTAAACAAAACATAACAGTTTCATAACATTTATATATTTCTATTTTCTATCATGCTACTGAAATTTTTTAAAAATACAATGTGAAAGATAAGAGTTCAGCATCTATCAGGGTAAATGTTTGTTAGTAAGATGCTTTGAGAGTCTATTTTTAGACGATTGGACATATATTTTCAAATACATTAAAACCTCATTCTCCAGGACCACCTAGTCTATTCAGCTGAAGAACTACTGCTTAAAACCAGCTTTTTGCAAAAATTAAATATTTAATTATCCAATTTCCCCTCAAGACAATCAAAATGGCTCAAATTCATTAGTGTTCATCACGAATTTTTTAAATACACACCAATTGTATTTCAAAAGATTTCATTTTTTGATTTAAAGACAGAGCAGCTATTTCACAAGAAACTCTGCTTCTTGACAAGGGAGTTGCTATCAGAAGTTTGCAGTGTTTGTCCCCCTTAACCTTTGCAGTGACAATTTCAAAAGAATAGAATAACCTTTATCTATCTTGTTCAGCCACATTTTTAGGGACCAAGTTCATTTTTGACATATTCACTAAGGATAATGGATATCTCTGTTGGCCTTTGATAATTATGATTATGTGGCCTTAATATGGATAATGAATTATTTAAAACTATTATGCTATTTCTTAAAATTTAGATGACAAGTCTCACTTCCAAGTACTCTTCTGAGTGTTAAAGATTATGTTTGTCCTGTTTGGGTTACTTAGTGTAATGTTTTCAATGTAAAGCTCATTTTGTGTTACCACCAAGAAACGATGTCAAGTACTTTTCTTTCACTGCTATTTGTTAGAACATATTATCTGATTCTATATTTTCTTCCTCATATACAAAGTCATTACAGAGGTGGGCTGGTGGCTTAGGACAGTTCACCATTCAGAAAAGAAGCCATTTTTTTCTACATAATTGTTGAGATAAGTAATGACTGCTGAGGCTGACAGTATCTATTCATCTTAAATCATGGGGGAAATAGTTGTATGTGCCTCTTCTGTGTCAGGAATTGATGATTTAAAGACTGGGTTTGATATAATGCATACAGATTCCATTCAACATGAAGTCTAATGTTCACGAATTGTTTCATGATTCCCAAGAGAAGAAGAACGTTCTCAAGTTCCCTAATGTTGTCCAAAACAAAATAAAAAAGGGAAAATATTTGCAAAAGCCAGGTTCACTAATATTTGTACATCTGTGCAGAAATTTCCACCGCAAAAAGCTTCTGTAAGCATATTTGATCATTTATTTGTTCAGTGAGCATATATTGAGCAACTACCAGGCCACAGGCACAGCACTGAACAGTGGGACACAGTGGAGAACAAGAGTGACATGGCATCTGCTCTCCTGGATATTAAGGTGAAGTTAGGAGAGAGTCATGGGGTTGCCACCTGCATTGAATGTTGATAAGAGATAAGTAAATGTAAAATGTGTGAAGTAGTCTGAAGGCAAATTACAGGGTGTGCTAAAACAGTGTCTTAGGAGATCTAATTTAGATTGCACTGTCTGGGAAACCACCTCTAAGCAAACAATAGTGAGGCAATCACCAAAGGGTAAAGAGGAGCCTCCTGGGTGAAGGGTGGTAGGTGGAACATTTCCTACAGGCCGTGTGAGGAGCAGCAGCAGGAAGCTCTGCTGAGGAAAGAGTGTGGGGAATCAGAATCCTCTCAAGGAAATGACAGAAAGAAAGTTTGCTAGAGTATAGTGAGCAACAGAGGACAGGGCACAAGCGTTGCAAGAAACTGAGCAAGTTAGAGGGTACCAGGCCTCAGAAAAGTGCATTTTAATATTTGTGGGAATATCCTTAAATTTCAGCGGAAGATTGACATACATGCACATATTCCAGTTAGCACCGTTAGTGCCAGAAGCATGCGTCAGCATCCTTCTTGTTAACTGTGTTTTTCATGGCTGAGGGTTTTCTCGTTTAAAAATACTTTACAATTTTATCCATTTGGGAAAAAAAATGACACTTTACCATGTAAAAGGCTATAGTATAAAAAAATCTAACCTTTTATGAATGTCTTAGAGATAAGGGAAGCAGCACTCTACAAATATCCCTGAACTAAATTTAAGTCAGAGATCAACCAGTAATTACCTACAGTATCAATATAATTCTATTGAAACAGAATGAATAATAAGTACTAATTATACAAAGTAATAGATAATTTAATATTATGTAGACTCCACGGAAAACTAAAAAGCACTGTGAATCAATAAGCCAATTTCTTGGATTTTATTAAGTCCCTTTTGGGTTCTCGGAACCCCTGGTTACTCCTGGTTTATAGTTCTGTAACAAAATGAAGAGTTTCAGATTGGGGAAGTATTTCTATTCTTAGAGATAAATGGTGATTACAAGCAGTGACGGGGTTACCTTCATTGTTCAAGGAGACTGAAGGGTAAAATGTTAAAAAGAATACATGCTGAAAGCTTTGCAGACTAATTTATTATTTTTAAATTGTTTCATTAGTCACAGACATGAGCATATTATTTACACTTGAATAAACTTGCCCTTTTAGAATTGAGAAGGGAATTAAATTCAGAGGACTTTCTTACATAAAACAAAAATTTGCTTTCTGCAAAATTATTTTTATCCATCTAAAGATTCTGTGCAGTTTGTCTGTTTCCTAATTTTAAATTCAGACAATTACAATGATGATAATAATAATGATGATAATAATAATACCTCTTACTCTTACTAAGCTGAAGCAGATGGAAATAGAAAATCCAAGCTGCTATTCAGCATATAATCACTATGCAAATATTCCAACAGCTTGTATGATTTTTTAAACTATTATCTCAAGAGCAACAAACCATTATACTGAAAAGTTACAAAAGACAGCACAGTAAATAGATGTTATGCATATAGAGTTTGGGGCAATTTATAGTCAATTCAACAATGTTAAAGTAAATCTAGCATTTTTAAAAGAATACAAGTAAGAAAAGGAGGCTTGAAGATTATGTTTGGAAACATTTCCCGAGTCCCTCCCTCCTGTCTCCCTTTCTTTGTCTTCCCCATTATAGCTGCATTTCTTTAAAAAAATGAAACAAAAACAGATTAAAGAGGAAGATGTAATTCCTCACATCTTATTATTTTAGTACCTATTGAAGCTCATCTATTTCTTTTAAAAAGTATTAACTGAAACCCTTTAATTTATAGCATGCTGAATATTCAATAGCGAGTCAGGTCATATATTGTACCTCTTGCCATGAAACTCCATCTACTTGTGTCAGTGGATACCAAATGTGCATTATAAAAGAGAGTACATATGTTTTCAACTGTAATAGTGGGATTTGACCTATGAGAAGTTTAAGATGTCATCAATGAAGAGGTACACTGAGAAAACAAAATATGTAAGTTAACCCAGCAGAGGGAAGAGGAAGGTGCATTTTAAGAAAAGACCAATGGCAGAAGTAAACCAAGAGAGTACACAGAAAAAGATGGGAATAGCTAACCCCGAGAGGCATAGGGTGAAAGAGGTCTATAGAAGGATCTTAGAACCAGGCCAGACATGCCTCAAAGGCCAGGTTAATAAGTTTTGTTTTATTCCCCAACGCAGTAAAAAGCCATGTTTATTTGGTTTTAAGGCAGTGTAAAGCATGAGCAGATTTGCATTTTGAAGCACTCACGTTGTCTATACTGTGAAGAAGGAACATTTGACGCACGGCGGCAGATCCTGTCACTGTACTGCAACTGTTCCTGTCTAGGGGGCTGACTACTTCTCTTTACCAACTAAACCCAAAGGAAAAGTTTTATTCTCAATCTTACTGGAACACATTTGTCTTCCCCATGATTTTTTCCTAGGTCTGCTTCCACTGTCACATTACTCACCCTCTCACAGATTTCACTTACCCGGTGGCTTCATCTCTCCCTCCCTACCCCATGTGTTGATGACTGAAACATGTAACTCAGAAGAGTTGACTTCTCCAAGGCACTTCAAATGCAATATGTTCAAAACTGAACTGTATGATTACCCTTCAATTTCAATGCTTTTCCTGAGATTTTTATGAATAACTTCTTTGTTCATGTAAACTAGGATTATTCTTGAAACCGGTATGGTCTCACTTACCTAATCAAACACCTATGTCATCAATTTATGCCCATAATTCTCTCTCAAAGTCTTTTACTGCCTTCAGTCTCCATAGGTACTGTTTTCGTTTACCATCACCTTTCTGTTCACATAATTGAATAGTATCCTATTCTCTAGAACTAGCCCCCTGGAAACTGTTGTGCAAATGGTAGCCATAGGGATCTATGTAGAGCAAGGTGGTCATTAGCTCTTCGCTGGGTAAAGCATTACACAACTTCCCTTGCATAAAGCCCAAACTCCTCAGCCTCTCTTAAAGGCCCTCATGACCTCTTCACTCACATTTCTTGCCACCTGAAATCTACACTTCGGATTCATCTCAGTCAGACTGAAATGCGTGACTCAATGTCCCCAAATATATGGTACTCTTTCAAATCATCACATAGACTTTCAAATTTTGGTACAGACTATTCTCATTGTTTATTATGCTCTTCTAAAACTTACCTCTTGAGAGAGCTAAACTCAATTTTCAGGATTCTATGAAGACTTCATTCCCACTTCTGCCCCCAGAAATTAGGTTTCCCTTCTTAATGCTTGAAATTGTGATTTGCCTCAGCATGGACTTTGTTTTTTCACTTATATTTAAGTGAAATCAGAGGTCATAAGCCATAGACTATTGAGGCTGTCTATATATTCAGCATTGTATCAACTCTGCTTTTCACAAATACCTAGCACATATAGGTATGCATGAAATATTTTCATAATTAAAAAATAATTCACATTATTACCCACTTCTGATTTTTAAAAGTGTATTACTTATACAATATATTTTTAAATGTTTGTTTATTATTTCTTAGTATACAGCTGAGCAATTAATAAGGGTTCATAAAATGCTTATTAAATTGAAAATATTGGTTTGCAAATTTAAAAGTGGTGTAATACTGTTAATTGTAATTACTAAAGAAGCTATGGTAAATGTTATTTATTATTTCATCTATAAATAACTTATTTTATAAACTTAGAATTCCTCTGAGTTATCATAACTCTTAATGAAGTGATAAACCAAAAGAGTTTTAAGAATTAAACTCAGAAAAACTGTATCCAATGGTTTCGATGTGCAAAGACTTTAATAGACAATGTAAAATAATTTTAAATGCCTGAAATCAATTACCAACTTCTAATTATAAAAGTTTTAAGAAGAAATTCAGGGGGGACCCAGATGGCTGACTAGAAGCAGTTTCGGTCAGTGGTTCCCACTGAGAAGAACGAAAATAGCGAGTGAATCCTCAACCTTCAGCTGCGGTATCCAGGTACCTGTCATGGGGAAGATTAAGCAGCTGGAGTGACCCACGGAGAGTGAGGAAAAGCAGGCTAGAGCAATGGCCCTGGAAGTTACACAGGACAAAGGGAACTCCCACCCCAGCCAAGGGAGGTGGTGAGTGATTGTGCTACCTCACCTAGGAAACTATGACGTTTTCATGGGTTTGTGCAGCCTGCCAATCTGGAGATCCACTCATGAGCTCATGCCACCAGGGCCTTGGGTTCCAAGCACAGAACTGTGCAGACGCTTGGCGGCTGCTCCGGTTGCAGCCAGCAGCAGCAGGCTGGACACTGCTTAGGATGAACAAGTTCAGGGGAAGAGGAGTCTGCAACTACTGCAGCTCCAGTCAGCCATTTTTCCATGCTGGTGCCCAGGATAAGCAAGGCACAGCAGCTGTGGAAGATAGTGGGCAGACTGCTTCTTGAGGTGGGGCCCAGATCCACTTCTCCTCAGCAGGTGGGGCCTCCCTATGGGAATTTCAGAAACTCCAGGCAGGGATTTATGGATAGAACTCTGATCTCCCTGGAATGAAACCCCTGGGTGGAAGGGCAGTGGCAGACTCTGAGGTTCTTTAGAATTAGTCTTTCCTGGCTGGGCGCAGTGGGTCATGCCTGTAATTTCAACACTTTGGGAGGCCGAGGTCAGGAGTTGGAGAATTAATCTTTCCTACACTCTGAAGAGTCCAGGCAGTCCCAGCAAGAAGGACTCCCCTCAGCGCAGTAAACCCGCCCTGCCAAGGCCCAGCCAGAGTGTTTTGTTAAGGGGGTCTCTGATCTCATGCCTCCTGACCGGGTGAGACCCCCACAACAGGGGTCACAAGACACCCTATACAGGAGTGTTTCTGCCAGCATCAGGTCCGTACCCCTCCAGTACTGAGCTCATAAAACAAGCTCTTAGAGACCTACAAAGAGACTTAGACTCCCACACGACAATAGTGGGAGACTTTAACACCCCATTATCAATATTAGATTATTGAGATAGAAAATCAACAAATATATTCAGGACTTGTACTCAGCTCTGGATCAAGTGGACCTAATAGATACCTACATAACTCTCCACCCAAAACAACAAAATATAAATTCTTCTTGATACCACATGGTACTTACTGTAAAATTGATCACATAATTGGAAGTAAAACACTCCTTAGCAAACACAAAAGAACTGAAAGCATAACATACAGTCAAGCAGAACAAAGCACAATCAAATTAGAACTCAAGATTAAAAAACTCACTCAGAACCAACCAACTACATGGAAACTGAACAACCTGCTCCGGAATGACTCCTGGTTAAATAATGAAATTAGGGCTGAAATCAAGAAGTTACTTGAAACTAGTTAGAACAAAGAGACAACATACCAGAATCTCTGGGGCACAGCTAAAGCAGTGTTAAGAGGAAAATTTATAACACAAAATCCCCACATCAAAAAGCTAGAAGATCTCAAATCAACATCCTAATATCACAACTTAAAGAACTAGAGAACCAAGAGCAAACAAACCGCAAAGCTAGCAGAAGACAAGAAATAATTAAGACCAGATCAGAACTGAAGAAAACAGAGGCACAAAAAAGTATTCAACAAATTAATGAATCCAAGAGCTGGTTTTTTTAAAAAAAAATAAAATAGACCACTAACTAGTAAAAAAGAGAGAGAAGAACCAAATAGACACAATAAAAAGTAATAAAGGTGATATCACCACTGATTGTACAGAAATACAACAAAGAATACTATAAACACCATTATGCAAATAAACTACAAAATCTAGAAGAAATGGATAAATTCCTGAATACATACACCCTTCCAAGACTGAAATAGGAAGAAGCTAAATCTCTGAATAGACCAATAATAAATTCTGAAATTGAAGCTGTAACAAATAGGCACCAATCAAAAAAATCCCAGGACCAGAGGGATTTACAGCTGAATTCTACAAGAGGTAAAAAGAAGAGCTGGTACTATTTCTTCTGAAACTATTGCAAATAATTGATTAGGAGGGACTCCTCCCTAATTCATTTTATGGGGCCAGAATCATCTTGATACCAAAACCTGGCAGAGATACAAAAACAACAAAAAAAGAAAACTTCAGGCCAATATCTCTGATGAATATTGATGCAAAAATCCTTAATAAAGTACTGTCAAACTGAATCCAGCAGCACATTAAAAAGCTTGTCCACCATGATGAAGTCAGCTTTATCCTTGATGCAAAGCTGGTTCAACTTTCAAAAATCAGTAAATGTAAGTCATCATACAAACAGAACTAAAGACAATAACCACATCATTATCTCAGTAGATGCAGAAAAAGCCTTCAATAAAATTCAACATCCCTTTGTATTAAGAATTCTTAAAAAAAAAAAAACTAGGTTTTGAAGGAACATACCTCAAAATAATAAGAGCCATTTATGACAAACTCACAGCCAATATCATACTGAATGGGCAAAAGCTGGAAGCATTCCCTTTGAAAACTGGCACAAGACAAGAATGCCCTCTCTCGCCACTCCTATTCAACATAGTATTGGAAGTTCTGGACAGAAAATCAGGCAAGAGAAAGAAGTAAAGGGTATTCATATAGGAAGACTGGAAGCAAATTGTTTTTGTTTGCAGATGACATGATTCTATATCTAGAAAACCCCATCATCTCATCCCAAAAGCTTCTTAAGCTGATGAGCATCTTCATCAAAATCTTAGGATACAAAATCAGTGTGCACAACTCACAAGCATTCTTATATACTCACAACCAACAAGCAGAGAGCCAAATCATGAATGGACTTCCATTTACAATTGCTACAAAAAGAATAAAATACCTAAGAATGCATGTAACAAGGGAAGTTAAAGGATCCCTTCAGTTCTTGAAGAGGAACTACAAACCACTGCTCAAAGAAATCAGAGAAGACAAAAACAAATGGAAACACCTTCCATGCTTCCATGGATAGGAAGGATCAATATCATGAAAATGGACAAACTGCTCAAAGTAATTCATAGATTCAATGCTATTGCCATTAAACTACCACTGGCATTCTTCACAGAATTAGAAAAAAAAATTTTTAATTCATATGGAACAAAAAAGAGTCCATATAGCCAGAAAATCCTAAGCAAAAAGAACAAAGCTAGAGGCATCATGCCACCTGACTTCAAACTATGCTATAAAGCTAGTAACCAAAACAGCATGGTACTGGTACAAAAATAGACACACAGACAAGTAGAACAAAATAGAGAAGTCATAAGTAAGATTGCACATCTACACCCATCTGATCTTCAACAAACCTGACAAAAACAAGAAAGGGGGAAAGTATTCACTATTTAATAAATGGTTCTGGAAGATCTGGCTAGCCATTACAGAAAATTGAAATAGAAACCCTTACTTACACCTTATACAAAAATTAAGTCAAAATCGATTAAAGACTTAAATTTAAAACCTAAAATTATAAAAACCCTAAGGGAAAATTTAGGTGATGCCATTCAGGATATATGCACGGGCAAAGACTTTTGTCACAAAAATGTCAAAAGCAATTGCAACAAAAGCAGAAATTAACAAATGGGATCTAATTAAACTAAAGATCTGCATATAAACAAAAATCTATCATCAGAGTGAACAGAAAACCTACATAATGGGAGAAAAATTTGCAATCTATTCATCTGACAAAGGTCTAATGTCCAGAATCTACAAGGAAATTAAACAAATATACAGGAAAAAAACCCCAACCCCGTTAAAAAGTGAGCAAAAGGTATGAACAGACACTTCTCAAAAGAAGACATTTATGTGGCCAACAAACATATGAAAAAAAGCTCAAGATCCCTGATTGGAGAAATGCAAGTCAAAACCACAATGAGATACTATCAATGTGTTCCACTGCCTTCACAAAAAGGTCAAACCACCTAAACATACACTTTATCATCTAGCAGGAAAATTTTGAGAGTTAAGTAATTATGTAGGGACAAGAAGCAATATCAGTACTTATGTTAGGACTATTCTGGGCAACCAAGACAACATATAATCCTTCTTCTTAGAGATGCTTTAAAATCCACTGTCTACTTGTCTCTCCCAGCAGCAAACCCAAACCACAATGCACTAATTTACTAATTGAGTGCATGTACTAGCCAACCATAATGTACTATTATAATTCTCAAAATGTACTTTTTTTTAAAATTTTGAGTATTTAGTACTTCCCTTCTCACTAATGAGACCCAACTCCTAATCATCTTTCAGTCCATTAAATGTCACTTCCTCCAGGAAAGCCCTGCTTTTTCTACTAACAGCATTCTACCCTTTGGTACACTGATTATACTGTGCTGTAACCAAAGTTTGTTTCTATGCGTGCTACCACCCCTGACCCCTGTTGGATTCCTTGAGAGCAGAATATGGTAGCCACCATTTTATCCTCCACTCCTGGAAAAAGAGGGCCCATAGAGTAAGCATTTCATCAGTATTGCTGAGCAAATAAACAAGTATATTTTCTTCTTGTCACTTCTCTTTGGGTTCTTCATTATTAAATGGGTAAAATTAGACTTGTGCCTATTTAATAGGATTTTTGTAGTACAAGATACAGAAAAATGCTTAGTGATTATCTGATAAAAAGACAATCTCAATAAATTTTAGCAATTATTATTCCTCATGCTTAGATCAAATACATAATATGATCTTTTTGCAAATTTTTTTCCTCATAATTTTCAGTCAGATCTATTTTCTCTCACAACTTTTGTGCTTCTGTTTTAGATCATTCTCTCACCATTTGACTTGTAATTAGTGGGAAAAAAATCCTTCTTTCCCAGTAAGTTGTGACTTCCTTGATAACAGACTCTCATCTCATTCACTGTGGCTTTCCAATGACTGACACAACACAAGCATTGAGTAAAACATCAGTGGAATGTCTTACATTTAAAGAAAATTCAAGACTGAAGACCTATAATTGTGGGGTTTCTCATTGCAAGAGAAAGTTTACAATGACTTTTTTTAACTCCTGGTAAATAGATCATATTTAGTCTGAAAGATTGTTTTTTATTGTTGCTGTTTGCTTGTTTGCTTGCTTTAAATAGTGGGAAGACCTAAGGCATTCAAAAATAAAATAGTATTTTAGAGTTTTGACACACTCCAGAAATTTTTCCTTCAATTTCTAATGCAAGCAACTAGCCATATACATCATTTGAATTATTATTTTTAAGTAATTCAGTTGTCAGTGGATTTGGGGGAATCTAAGAACCCTTAAAAAACATCAGCCCAAATTCTTTAATTTTACAAATGAGGAATTTTACAGATGAGGAATTACACTAAGTAACTTTGAAATTCTAATTGGCAATAAAAGATCTGGGGAAATGCAATCACTAGCTATTTATCCCAATAGTTAATGTCATCAAAAACATCAGTAATTTAGACGAAACTGTCAATTCAATATATTCTAGATGCAGTATGGGTTTAATTGAAAGTCTGATTGAATTATATCACGTTTTATTGATGCTTCACTAATACGTGTTGCAATGAACATAACAAAGTTGCCCTCAAACTTGAAATTTTTTCCCTTGTTGTTAAAAGACTCTAGTTTAATTATCTGTAATTTACAGTTGGAGCTTTAAGAGTGCTGCTCATGGCTGCACATTGATTTTACCTGTATTAAGGAAATTCTATTACTGTGAATCATTTATATACATTAGTAAATCACGAATGGTGCTTTTCTGATGTTTAGGACTAATTATTTCCATGAATGCAAATGTCAGCAATATGAAAAGCAAGTTGAAGAATGGAACAAACAAGTGGCACCACAAAATGTTTTGCAATTGCCTGCGTAATCCATTGTGTTCTTTATAACCAAATGCCATTTGAAACTGCACACTGATGCAGATGGTAACATAGAGTTTGGACTTTATGTAGTAGATAATATAATTTTATTTTCCTTCATTTTATTTCTGAATACTATATCTGAATAAACAAGCACAGAAGTAACCAGTCAAACATAGCCAGTAAATGATTGTCCTTAACTTTTGTTTTTCTGTTAGAGAAGAAGAATTTAAGTAGTAACAGGTGAATTGTTACTGGGTGAAGTATACTTTACAAAATACATTCTTAATCAGATAATTTGGTCTTTACATTATAATATACACTTCAAAGTGTTGCAAAAATAAACTATCACTTTAAAAAGGGCTTAATGCCATGCTGGGTACTTACTCATGAACCGATAATTTAACAAAATTTGCCAGTGGAAAGCAAGCTTTATTGTTGTTAGTTAATAGTACACTTTATGAAAGAGAAGCTGAAAAGTGCTTACTTTATCTTATCACATTATTTCCGTAAAAAACGATACATAAGGAAAAAATTCTTTGTTAAACACTGAAACAATTGGAAACAAAACAGGTTTTATGAAATGAAGTGGATAAAATTATTCCCTAATTGTTTACTTTTCTAAAATATGAATAATTGGTTGGCACTTGTAAAAGTCTCTATTGGTATTGTTGTTATTAAACAAAACACAGGTAAACTGTGTTATTTTCAGATTTGTTAAAATATTTCTGTAGTACTGCCCGAGTTGCTACAGGAGCTGGAAGATAGAATATTTGTTGTGGAATTTGCAAACTAGTTGAGGCAATAAAATAGTGCGCATGAAATGGCAATTACAGAAAAAAAAAACTGTGACATTAGGTGCCTTAATTGTTCTGCTACTTATCAAAAGGCAATAATAATCAGCCACTATGTCAGACTAGCTTACTGACTGTCAGCCAACACTCTCCTGCAGAAACAGAGGGGTGTGGTGGGTTCTCACTTGATGCCAATTCAACCTAGGCTAGAAGTAACACCAAGAAATGGGTGGGGAAATAGTTGGAGAAGTGATGAGACTTGCCCTGCTCCTTGATGCCTTGCCACTCTTTCCAGAATTCAAAAGCGTATCAACAGTTATATGGAAGAACACCCTCATTTAGTTCAAACTATAAGGGAAAGGAGTGAGGCATTAGTGAAAAATATCATCTCATATAAATGTAGATATCTTGCTTACTTACTTAAAGAGGTTGTGCTTTCTCTACTCACAATTCCTCAAAGCATAATTGTAACAAGACTGATGGTTTAAAATTTGCCAGTTTCTTTGTAATTGCATGGACTTTGCTGAGTCTCTAGGTATGATAAGCATAGTAATTTGAAATCGTAACCTGAGATTAAAGCAAATTATACTTTCTAATAGAAAAAGCTGAAACTAGTGTGATGAGCATTAATGTCTTCAAAATTAAATTTTTTGTTGGGTAAGTAAATAAGAATAAAAATTAGGAATATCTCAATATGTTTATTATTCCTTAAATTTTTAAATAGTATAATATTAGTATTGAAATAATTTCATGTTTATATGTGTATATATAGACAAAAATATTGACATACATACTTAAATATAGGTAGATGGATCAATATATAGATAATTATTTTGGTTAGAAAGATTAAAAAAATAGCTTCATGTGGGGCATTATCCCCCAAATAGGTATCTAGATAACATACCTGTGCAATTAGTGTGGTCTACCATTACCATCTAGTGGTAAAATCCTTGAACTGCAAATACTCAGTGCAAATAGGAAACCCAAAGGGGCTTCTTTGGCCAATTCAACCCATTTTCTTGATGTAATGAATTATTATATAACATCACCAACTACATACCTATATGTTGTAAACACATTTTCACAAAATGGATGATTTCTACATGAAAGTGATTTAAATAAGGATAATTGAAAAATATTTTAATTGAATTTGGATAGCAAAATCAAAATTAGGCTAAGAGGAAAACAGTATGTTTACATTGAATTCAATTACAAATAATAGAGTTTAGGAACAAAAAAAGTCCTGTGCATACTTTGACAGTGTAATTGGTCAATATTAAAATATGTACATTTGGCTAAATAAAACAGGCAATGTTCATGTTGAGATTTGAAGTTCAGACTTATTAAGGGTAAGGTAATAAACAGCATTATTAAGGGTAAACATTTTTTAACGTGATAGAGTGAGGACATAAAAATATGAGCATATAGTTGTATTGGTTATGTTATGGGAGAAGATAAATTAGGAATTGTTTGCAATAATTTTTAAGACATGAGCACTTGTATTTGAGTTATTGTTGAGAAAATTCAAAGAAAGGGAAGAATATGTAAGCTTTATCAAAAAGGGGTAAAAATACTTGTCAAATTTTGTAGAGGAAACTTAAAAACTAAAGGTATCTCTATGGTTTTTAGCATGAAGATCTAAGCGAGGTGGTGTTTTAAAAAGTACTTGAAAATTTAAAATTAAATATTACAGACCTTTGTTATAGGGTATCAATCTTACAAAAGATGTACACATTTCTAAGGAATTTTTCTATAGCATGTCATTCAATCCTTCCAACTCTTCCTCCATCTTTTACCTGGGAGGCAAGGCCTTTTGGTGTCCTAAGCAACTTAAAAGCTGACAGAGGCCGACCCAGACCACACAGTCTTTGAAATGACATCTTGGCAAACCACAGTATTGTTAGATCCAGGATGTTGAAAGCTAGGTTAAAAGACAATTCTAACAAAGGAAACATTCTCATCCATAATCTCTTGCTATTTCTAATCCCATTCTTACATGCAGAAGTACACTCTGAAGTGCATAGGCAACGTTATCAGTGACGCTACTGTAATGTTTGTTCTTTACTTTGAAGTCTTTGTTCTGGAGATCTCATCTCATTTTTCTTTCCTTTCTGAGCTCTCAGCAATAAGTTCTATGCCTTAATATTTTGGCATCTCCATCAAGTTTCCCATCAATGGATTAAAATTATAAACTAGATGAAAAATGTATTCTATGTTTTTCCACTGTCTGCGTAGAGGTCTAGCTGGTGGCTGTAGAGCAGGGAAAGAATATGTACATATGGCATGTCATAGAAGGATGGATGGATGGATGTTTATCTGGAGATCTATTATACAATGAGAAAAAAAATGACCTAATTTCTAGTGAGAGAACATTTAAATATCCTTCACTCTTCTGGCTGGGACTCCGCAGAAGTACATCCTAATCCTGCTGGACAAATCCTTCTGAATACTCTAACCCCTATAAGAATATCTGTATTTGTTCAGGTCATCAACACTGATGATCTGAGAAAAAAATTTCCCAAATTATGTGAATACAAGGAGATAGTAGGAGATCATAAAACATAAAGAAAAAAAGGACATAGTGAGGAAAAGACAAGAACAGATGCTTCCCAGATGCTCATGGTGTTTAATGAGAAAGCATATTTCCTTTTAATGAATGTTCTTGGTAGTCCTTGATGAATGATTTTATCTTTTTAAAATAACTGTGTTAGTAATTTGTATTGACACTGTTCCTGTCAGTAAGATAAACTGTTTCAGATAATGATAAGTGATACAAAGAAAATAAAACAGTGAGGCAATAGATAGTGACAGAGGGCACCTACTTTGGAGAAGATTGTTGTAGGCATTTTTGAATCAATGACATTGAAGTGAGACCTGATTGATGAGAAAGAGCCCATCATATGTGCAGTAGGGGAAAGAACATTCTAGGCAGAGGAGAGAGCAGATGCAAGGTTCTTGAGTCTGGGAACAAAATTTTGGAATGCATGTCTGGACAGATGAAACATGCTTTAATAAATGGGAGAGTCTTACCAGGTTAGGTCATAGAGGTGGGCAAAGTCAAATCATCTAAGGTCTTGTAAGCCTTAGTAGGCACCTTGGATTTTATTCTAATTATAAATGAATTCATTAACTATCTTCAAGTAAAAAGTACACAGTCTGAGTTATGTTTTGAAAAGACTACTTTGGAACTTTGTGGAGAATGGATTATAGGAAGACAAAAGAAAATACTGGGGAACAAGATAGGATGCTTTTGTAATTGCCAGGAGAGAGGCGGTAAAGGAGCGAGAGGGATGGTGGTACTCTTTCCTGAGAGAAGAAGAGGAAGTTGATGCAAGCAAGTAGAGGAAGCATCAAGAGTTGTTTTGAAATGTTGAGTTTCAATCACTATTTGGGCAGCCTTTTCTGAAGAGTTTAAATAAAATTTTTCTAAATAAACCCTTAGAGCCAATACAACACCTCTTTTTGAGAAGCTACATGGTGGTAGTTCTTAAAACTAGATCTGGAAGCAGACTACTGACCTAGAACCCTTGGCTCTCCCTGTTACTAGCTATGTGAACTTCAGTACTTACCTGAATTCTCTGTGCCTCAATTTCCACAACTGTGGAGAATAGTAATTACAAATTCTCTCTAATTGGGTTTTTAAGGACTAAATAAGTTAATAAATGTAAAGCCTTCATAACGTGTACAGTAGGTACATGAAACACATTAAGTTTGTTACGATTAATCTTAAACTAGAGTGTATTCTACTAAAATTGACTTAGAATATGTTTTCATTCTATATTACTTATAGCAGCTTTCCTGTACTCCGTGGTGGTTAAGAGTATTCTTCAATTCTTAAAGGGACAATCACTGTTTAAGTTAATGAAAGAAGACGAGTGAGTAACCATGTATTAGCGGGAGGCTATATTTAGCCAGTAGAATTGTGATATTTTGGTTATTTTTGGAATCCTTATTGGTGTCATGGGGAGGTCATGCAGTGAGCTCCAGAGCACTACAAAGTGAGACCTGTGACCTATACCTGTTTGAAATTGAGCTGTCATCTGATATCAAAATGATACTGTCTTTTTTCCCCAGCAAGTTTAAAGTTATTGAAAGCATGCCTCTGCATTATTTTTTGTCTTTTCATTTTAATTCTTTTACTAAATCAATTATTACTGTAAATGTGAAGTCAGACAATTACATAGCAGAACTAGAATTACTGAATGTAAAAATAGATGTGTAACCAATGTATTACTAAATATATTTTCTTAAAACATAATTAAATAGAAGAAAATCATTTAACTATGAACCTGAAAACATTAGAAAAATATTATAAACCAGACACATCTGAATTCAACAGAGCCAAACCTGCTGAAGGCCTTCTCACATTTGTACCATTCGATATTTTTCTAAAGAGCATGAATGAGGATTTTGATGGCATATTGTTACTAATCCACAAAGCTGATAGTAGTATTTCATACTACTACCATAAGGCCACAAAACAGAATTATATATTTAAAAACAAATATGGTATTCTCCAACTCACAGGACATCAAGAAAAAAAAAATATGAACTCATTTTATAAATAAAAACCTACAGTATTTTTGGTGATTTTGTAATAGAAGTATTGGTTACAAACCAAGAAAGTTAAGATTGCCTTTTCCTGGTTTGGTCAAACTCTACCTGAACATTACACGTGAGGATGATTGTTAAATCGCTGAGCCTGACAAGAATGAGGAAGTCTCCTTTAATCATGTCTGTGTGAGAAGCTGAAGAACCATTATCTTCAAATAATTAAAGGGCTATTAGGTAGATGAAAGTATTTATTCTTTTTATCTTTAGGCAAAAATTATAGGGAAACACAAAAGGTTTTTAAAGCATAAATAATTGCACAAAATATATGAGGAAGGTTAAACTACAGGAGTTCTCAAATTCTTTACGGTTTTTAATTATCAAGTGCTTTTTTTCTTGATTCTGCTCTATTCTAGAAGAAAAGCCAAATTACAAGAACGTCTAATTGCAAAGAATATTTGCTCAAGATGATAAACTGATGTCATGCTCCTCATTACATGTGTTAAAACTCACAAATAATTTCATAGTATTAATGTCACAAAACTATATAGAAAAATTCTTATGAAAACAATTCCTCACAAAGGTTCTATGAGATATTTTAGCATTCTGGAAATTATGAGAAGCTCAGAGTATATAAGTGGTATATATGTTCACTGAGCGATAGATGTTATTTAATATTTCCCTCCACAAAAGGCATTTATGTATTATAACTTAAGACTCTATTTGAAGAATTATGAATTCTATCTTTCTAAGAAAAGAGGATTCAGGGTCACTGGTTAAAAAAAAAAAATGATGTACTTCTAAAAGACCAACGATTTACAAAATAATATATACTTATTCATTTTAATGCTATATTTTATTGAATTATAACAAGTACATACAAACAAGAAAAAAAAAAAGGTAAACTGACATTAGCCTCCAATCTTTTAACAGATGTTCGCAACTGTAACTCAATTGAAATCAACATATTTTACTTTCTCATTTATTATAGGTATAACAGAGGATCAAAATAAGGAATTATTTTAGTAAGACTGCCTCATCTATTTACTCACAGGTTTAATAAACTGAGGATAGAGTTGCTGTTTTAATTTTCCTTTTATTGAAATTTATATTTGCCCTTCCACAAACTCATTTTGCTGAATAGATTTCTATTTCCCAGCCAAGCTGGCAAAAAGACTTCTTGGTGCATTAGAATTTTAAATAGTAACAAGGCAAGTCAGTAAATAAAAATAATTGAATAGTTTATCATCATCTAAATGCAAACTAGTACAGCATAGAGAAAGTCTGTGCCATCTTTCCCCATTATTTATTTAACAGTTATTAATTATGCTAATGCATATCATAGTAAAGAATGAGTAATGTTGACAACAAGATATGAATTGCCAAGACAAGTATATGTTTCAGGATATGGATATATTTAATCATATAAAAAAGTGTAGGCCGGGCGTGGTGGCTCATGCCTGTAATCCCAGCACTTTGGGAGGCCGAGGCGGGCGGATCACGAGGTCAAGAGATCAAGACCATCCTGGCCAACATGGTGAAACCCCGTCTCTACTAAAAGTACAAAAAATTAGCCGGGCTTGGTGGTGCCTGCCTGTAGTCCCAGCTACTCGGGATGCTGAGGCAGGAGAATTGCTTGAAATCGGAAACCGGAAGTCGCAGTGAGCTGGGATCGCGGCACTGCACTCCAGCCTGGTGATGGAGCAAGACTCTGTCTCAAAAAAAATTTAAAAAATAAAAAATGTGTAACTATTTTTTAAATTCCAAGATTATTTCTAAAAAGACTTGTAGTCATTTTTAAAACACCTTATCTTTATTAGTTTTAGATTTATAGAAATATTGCCCTTGTAAACCCAAAACCCAGCATTTTCTAGTATTAATATCTTACCTTAGCAGGATACATGTATTACAAATAATGAAGCAATATTGATATAGTGTTCTCAACTAAAGTCCATAGTATTCATGTATCTTTAGTTTTTACCTCATGTCCTTTTTCTATTCTTACATGACTTCTAGGATACCACACTACATTTAATCATCGTATCTCCCTAGGGTTCCCTTAGCTATTACAGTTTATCCTATTCCTTGTTACTGATAACCTTGACAGGTTCTAGGAATACTGGTTAGGTATTTTGTAAAATGTCCCTCTGTTAGGATTTGTTTGCTGTTTTTCTGATTATTAGATTGGATATGTATTTGGGAGAGAAAGACTACTGAGGTAAAGTGCTATTTTCATTACATCATGTCCAGGGTACATATCACTGTAACTTATCAGTATTGATGTTGATCTTGATCACGTTTGTCCACTATAAAGTTATTCTCATTGCCAGACCCACTCGGTCATACTGTACCCATTGGAGAGCAGCCACGATGCTGACACTTAAGGAATAAAGAGTTACATTCCACCTACTGAGGGTGGAATATATATGTAATTAATTGGAATTCTTCTGCAAGAAATAGTTATGTCTCTTCCCACTTTATTTACTCAATCATTTATTTATATCAGTATAGTCTCACAGACATATATTTAATATGTTTATTACCAGGTATTTTTAATTGTCTTGTTCAAATTCCAGATTTGTAATTTGAATGTTCTTCAATAAGTTGTTCCATATTTAGCCATTTGAAAGCTCTTTCAGTTGGCTCTTTCCTTCCTTTGAATCATTCCCATCCTTGCAGGTATTGGTGTTATTTTTCATTTGTATATTTAATTGTGGGTTGTTGTATTTATTTGTTTTTTGAGCACTTCCTTGCATTCCAACATTATTAGAGGCTCTAGTTTCATCTTGCATATTTCTAGTTCAGTCATATAATCATTTCTTCAAGGAGCCCTGGTTTCTTTTATCGGACAAATACTTTGAAAAACTGATGTGGGATCTAGATATGTTCCCTGCTTCTGGGATGTCCTTGCTCCTAGGCCCTCTCAGGAAGTTTATTTGTGTACTAACCATGTATTTACACATATCTATAAATATTTCTATATGTAATCATCTGTTGCTATATTAAGTTAAACATGAGTTTGTACTTAGGTGTCCAACTCTAATCCATATCAGATGGATCATTCTAGCCTCCCTCCTTTCCTTATCTGCAAACTTCCACACTAATAATGACACACCTGGTTTCCACCATCAACTATCCATTTACTTATATTAATATTGTGAAATTCCAGTATATATCTATAGAAGCATCAGAATTGTTAAGCCATATACCTATGCGCTTCACCTTTATCAACTAGAGTACAGAGTGCTGTCTTTATCTGTATGTGCTGCTATAACAAAATGCCTTACAGTGGGTAATTTATGAACAACAGAATTTTATTTCTCATATTCTAGGGGCTGAGAAGTCTGAGATCAAGATGCCAGCAGATTTAGTGTCAGTTGAAACATCATTGCTCATAGGCAACGTATTCTCTTGTCCTCATGTAGCAGAAACGGCAAGAGAGCTTGCCCAAGCCTCTTTTATAAGGGTGCTAATATCATTCGTAAGGGTGAAATCCTCATGAGTTAATCACTCCCCAAAGGCCCTATTTCTCAATACTATCACATTGGTATTAGGTGCTAACATACAAATTTTTGTGGAAAGCAACTTTCAGACCGTAGCAAGTGCTTATGTCAAATTTGTTTTGATTGTTTGTCTTTAGTTTTCTCCACCCATTTCCAAAGTTACTTGGGTTAGCACCTGCTTCCCCCACACCCTTCAGTGTGGTTGTTTAATACATTAATATGGCTAGTTGGATTTCTTCATATTCCATTCTGGAATTCCCCTGACCTCCTCAATGATTACTTTTCTAATTAGCATACATTAAGGTTCACTCTTTTTGATGTAAAATATAATGGATTTTAAGAAATGCAGATTGCCAAGTATCCACGATTACAGTATAATATGGGATAATTTCATCACCATAAAAGAAATTACCTGTGCTTTACCTATTCAGCCCTTCCTTGCCCCTTCATGAACCCCTGGCAACCACTGCTGTTTTATCATTACCATAGTCTTGCATATCGAAGAATCAGGTAGTTGGAATCACATAGTACTACACAGCCTTTTCAAACTGGCTTCTCTCGTCAGAAAAGAATACATTTAAGTTTCATCCATTTTTTTTGTGGTTTGATAATTCATTATTAATCACTAGATAATATTCCATTGTATAGATGTTCCAATTCATTTATTTGCTATTGAAGGAGATCTTGGTTGCTTGAAATTTGTGGGGATTGTAAATAAAGCTGCTATAAACATTTGCACTGAGTTTTATGTGTGGACATAAATTTTCAAACTAGTTAGGTAAATAGCTAAGATTATGGTTACTGAATTGTATGAGACTGCCAAACTGACTTCCAAAGTGGCCATATCATTTTTTTTTCACCCCTATCAGCAATAAAGGAGAATTCCTATTACTTTACGTCCTCCCTAGCAATTGGTATTGTCAATTTTAGAAATTGTAACAGTTCTAATAGATGTATACTGTTTTTTTAATTAAAATTGAAACTTGCAATTTTCTAATGACATGTGAAATTAAGGATTATTGAATATGCTTATTTTGTATTTGTATATCTTCTTTGATGAGATGTCTGTTCAGCTGATTAGCCTATTTATAAATTGACTTGTCTGTTTTCTTATTATTAAACTTTAAGAGTTCTTTGTATATTTTAGAAAACAATCCCTTATCAGATATGTATTTTGTAAGCATTTCATCTCAGTCTGTAGCTTGTCTTTCCTTTTTTTTTTTAATGTTGTCTTTGGCAAAGCAGAAGTTTTTAATTTAAATAAAGACCTACTTAACAATATTTTATTTTATGGACAGTGCTTTTGTATCTAAAAACTAATCACCAAAACTAAGGTCACCTAGATAGTATCCTATGATTTCTTCTAGGGGTTTTATAATTTTTGTATTTTACATTTAGGTGTCTGATTTATTTTGGATTAATTTTGTGAAAGATAAGAAATTTGTGTCTAGATGTTGATATAGTTTCATATTGCTGCATGTATTAATATAACAGATATCCATTTGTTGTAAAGACTATCCTTTCATCGCTGACTTGTCTTTCCTTCGTTGGTAGAGATCAGTGGACTGTGCTTATGCATGTTTATTTCTGGCATCTATATTCTGTTCCATTGACCTATGTGTCTACTCTTGTGACAATACCATGTGCCTTGATTATTGTAACATCGTAAGTCTTGAAATTGGGTAGTTTGAATCCTCTGACTCTTCCTCTTCTTCAGTTTTGCGTTACTTATTCTAGATCTGTGGTCTTTCCATATAAACATTAGAAACAGTTTGTTAATATCTACAAAATAGCTTATCAGGATTTTGAGTGGGATTATATAGTCTATTTTTTTTCATGGATAGCCTCACTGGAGATTTATCAGTTTCATCAATCATTTTTCAAAGAACTAGCCTTTGACTTAATTGATTTTCAGTTTCATTAATCCCATTAATTTTATTTTTGATTTCATTAATTTCTGTTCTGTTTTTATTTATTTACTTCTGCTTTCTTTAGGCTTTAATTGTTCTTTTCTCTGTTTCCTGAGGTGGAAACTTAGATTATTAACTTTAGAACTTTCTTTTTTTCTAATGTATGAATTAATTGCTATTAATTTACCTCCAGAGCATACCACAACTTTTGATGTTTTATTTTCATTTAGTTCAAATTTCTCTGAGATATTTATGGAGTCATGTATAATATAGAAGTGTGTTATATAATCTCCGAAGTATTTGGTGATTTTCCATCTGTCTTTCCCTTATTAATTTCTAGTTTAATTCCACTATGGCCCAAGAAAATTCTTTGTATGATATTTATTTATTCTTTAAATTTGGTGTGTTCTGTGGCTTATGATGTGGTTTACCTTGGTGAATGTTTTTGAAAAGAATGAATATTCTATTGTTTGGGGATTTAATATTCTAAAAATAACAATTAGATCATGTTGATTGACAGTGTGGTTCAATTCAACTCTATCTTTACTAATGTTCTGCCTACTGGATGTTTTCAGTTAATGAAAGAGAGGTTTTTGAGGTTTCCAACTGTAACAATGGATTTGTCTATATTTTCTTGTGATTTTATCAGTTTTTGATATTCTGTTGTTAGGTGCATACACATTAAGGATGCTATCTCTTCTTGGAGAGCTAACCACTTTATCATTTTAATCTTCCTCTCTTCTCCTGAAGTCTGACTTGTCTGAAATTAATTTACCTACTTCATTTTTCTTGATTAGTGTTACCATGGGGTACCTTTCTCCATCTTTTTACTTCTATCCTAGTCTTTATATTTAAAGTAGGTTTGTAAACAAAATTTAGTTGAGATTATGATTTTTAAATCTATAAAAATCTGTCATTCAACTGCTGTATTAAGACCATTCATATTTAAAGTATTATTAATATATCCTCTGTGTCTGTAACTGTTTTATATCCGTTGCAATTTTTTGCTTCTTTACTATCCTCTTTTCGGCCTTGTATAGTTTTAATTATTTTATGTAATTTAATTTGCCTCCGCTGATAGGCATCAATTACACTTCCTTTTAAATTTTTAACAGTTACTCTAGAGTTTGCGTTATATATTTCTAATTAACCCAAGTCCACGGTAAATGACAGTGCCTTGCTTTCTATGTAGCAGTTCTTTCCCGTACAACATAGCTGCCATTCATTTCATCTATTCATACGTTATATCCACCCAATATGTTGTTACTAATATAACTTTAAACAAACCATTATTTCTTAGGTTAATTGAGAATAAGAAAAACAAAATATTCCATTTTATCTTCATTTATTCGTGCTCCAATGATCTTCTGTTACTTTCATAAATCTGAGTTTTTGAACTATTCTATATCATTTTCCTTGTCCCTGAAGATCTTCTTTTAACATTTATTGTTAGGAAGGTCTCCTGCAGATAAATTCTCTTAGTTTTTGTTTGTGAAAGTCGTTATGATTTCTTCACTTCTGAAAAATAATTTCACTGAGTATGGAACTCTATTAACAGTGTTTTGTTTGTTTTTTCCTTTTAATATGTTCAAGATTTTATTCCACACTCTTTTTACTTGCAGTTTCTGAAAGGATTTCCTCTCCAAGTATTACTCTGTTTATCTACTGGTAAAGTATTATCAAAATCCTTCCTACCCACCTTGGCTTCTTTTGAGATTTTCTCCTTGTCTTCTGTTTTCTGCAGTTTGATATGATATGCTTAAGTGTGGTTTTTTTGATGTTTATTCTGATTGGTATTTTCTGTTTTTCTTGGTTCTTTGGTTTTGTATCAGTCATTAATTTTGAAAAATTTATAGTGATTATTACTTCAAATATTTCATCCCTTGCAGTTTTGAATATTCTTTTTTCCCCATTATTTTATCAACAAAAAAAGAGTCAAAGACTGTAAAATATTTGAAGAGACTTATTTTGAGCCAAATATGTGTGACCATGGACCATGACACAACCCTTAGGAGATCCTGAGAACATGTTCCCAAGGTGTTTGGGGTGCAGTTTGATTTTATACATTTTAAAGAAGCATGAGACATCAATAATCAAATACATTTAAGAAATACATTGGTTTCGTCCAGAAAGGCGAGGCAACTCAAAGAAGGGAGTGGGAAGTAGGGGAGGGTACCTTCCAGGCTATAGGTAAATTTAAACATTTTCTGGTTGACAATTGTTTAAGTTTGTCTAAAGGCCTGGGATCCACAGAAAGGAAATGTTCAGGTTAAGATAAAAAACTCTGGAGACCAGGAGACCAAGTTTCTTTTGAAATATTATAGTGGCTGCCCTTAGACACAGTAGATGGCAAGTGTTTTCTAATTAGGCCTTTAAAATGTGCTGGACTCTTAGTTAATCTCATCAGTACTGGGAGGGCTGGGAAGAAAAAAGATCTAGCAATGTTAATAGAGATCTTTACAGCAAATTAGCCCCCACAAAGGACAACTTTGCAAGGCCATTTCAAAATATGGCAAATATGTTTTGGGGTAAAATATTTTGACTTTCTTCTTTGTTACATAATGTTAGGCAGGAGTCAGATTGGAAAGTAAGTCACAATATATAGAGTTCAATAAACCCGTCTGATGAGAATTTATGGCATGATGAGAATGTAGGGCATCACCCCCAGACCACTTAGAAATTTAGTCAAGATAAAAGAAGAATCAGAGCTTAGTCTTTGATTTCTTCTAACTTTAATTTTAGCTTCGGAAGTTCATACTGACAAATCTTCAAGCCCAGTGATTCTTTTCTCAGCCATGTTCGTTCTATTGATAAAGCCATCAAAATAATTCTTCATTTCTGTTATAAATATTTTAGAATTTCTAGCATTTCCCTTTAATTCATTCTGAGACTTTCCACTGCTGTATTTACATGCTCCACTTTTTTTTTTTTTAGCTATGTTGACTTTATTGACTTCTTCCATTTGAGCCCTTAACATGTTATAGTTACTTTAAATTCACTGTCTAATAATTGTAAAATTTTGTCCTATATGAATATAGTTCTGATGCTTGACTTGTCTCTTCAGACTGTGTTTTTCTTGTCTTTCAGCTTGCTTTGTAATTTTTTGAAAGCCAGTTAGGATATATCAGGTAACAGGAACTGACTAATAATTAGATCTTTGTATAAGGTTTTGTTTATCTGGGGGAATTGGTCTGTATTGAATGTTTACTGTAGGTATAGGTGTCAAAAACTAAGTCCTAATGTCTTGGTTTTCATGTCCCCTTTGTATCTGGGATTCTCTAAGGACTCTTCTTTATATAGAGTCTATGACTTTCAACTCTTTCAGCTCTAATCCACTGTTTTTATACTGGAACTCTATTGCTATGATGGTAAGAGATGTTGAAGAGGCATTATATAAAAGATTAAATCTTAGTCTTTTAGTGGGCTTTGTTCTTGGAATGTAACCTTCGTAAGTGTTTCTTAGCCTCCCTTCTTTGCCCATCCCAGCTCCCTTAGATGAGACAGATAAGCTAGAGTAGACTGAAATCCTTAGGAAAATGCCCTTTCCCCAACTTGGATAAGATTCCAGTAAAGTCTTTTCCTCTTGACATTAGGTCTTTGTTATGAAGAACTCTCTAGGCATAATTTACACAGGTTACTTTTTCTCTCCCTATGCCAGAATCATGAGAGGTCTTTTTTGGATTTTCTTCAAGATGACCTGGTACAATTACTGTAGGTAAAACTCAGAAAAGAATGGAGGCTCCCAGAGAGTATAGTGCCAGGAGTTTCTGACTCTCAGCTTCCATCAATTCATTAAAATTATCATTTAAGTGTTTTTACCTGTTATGAGTCCAGCTTCTGCTCTAAGATAAGAGTCTTTGGTTGGGACTCTAGATTTTCATACCTCTCTAAAATTTGGAACAGTGGTTTGCTCTGAAATCTCAGTTTTCTAATGGGTCCAAGAAAAGTTGTGGATTTTCAGTTTGTTCAGCTTTAATCTTATAAGGACAGGAATGACAACCTTCAAACTTTATGTAAGATGGAACTGAAAGCAGAAATTATTTATAGTCATTTTTTATACTTTATTTCTAGAGTTAAAGAATTTTAAAGATCTAAATGTTAATAATAATTGGAAAGATAAGAATGTTCAGGATTTTGAATGGTGATATATTTGCCTAGGTATATAGGGTTATAATTGTCATGCATCTAATTATTCTTTAATTTTAGTTTACCATGTTTAGCAAAGCATTAGTTTAAAAAAAACTATAATTGCTAAATTACACTCAAATTACAAATATAACTAAACTCTCCATCAATTGAATATGAATATATAAATTCATGTATATTAATAGTTTATTAAGTAATAAGTAAAGAATTATAATGGATATTTTACAAGCAAATCAAATTCTCATCTTCATACTACATGAGATAAATTTTTAAATTTCCATTTTATAGATTAACAGAGTGAGACCTGATTTTTGTTCTTAACCACTAATTATTTTACCCCCTAAAAGAATATGAAATTTCTGTCCATTTCAGACATTTGGGATGGCAGATAAATATATGTTTTCAAAAGTTAGCCAAATTAAAATTGATAGATCAGCTAGATCACTTTTCAATCAGAAAATATGATATCTCAGATTCAGCAAGTATATATATCATCCTTCTAAAAAAATACAGGTAATAGAGTAACCCTTATTTTAAGTAATTTTGTTTAAAAAAATTATTCCTTGGCATCTATGTTTCTCATTATTAATATGAATTATTTCACTTGTTGATATTTTCAAGACATCAAAGGCATGGAAGTAGAATAAATGGCATTGTTATGTAGATGACACCCTTAACACAGAAATGATAAATGCTATGTAGATTTTTGTTTTGTTTTATGCCAAATGCAGATAAATCATTTTCAACATTTATTAATATGCTATTCAATTCCCATATCTATGTTCTGTAAAACAGAGTGCTTTAACTTTAAAAAAACTTTTTGACTGCAAGCTATAATTATAATAATCGAAGTTGCTTTCCCGTAAGTAAATTATTTTTGGAGTACAGAGTAGATACCAGGAAAACACAATGATCTATTGTCTCTCATGTCTACAATTTGTTGAACAAGATACTCTAAAGTAAAGCTTGAAAAACATCTTTGCTGGTATTTGAAATAATTAGCTGTGAAAGTCACGGTCCAAGACCCTTTTAAGATTTAGATTTTAAGTGCTTTTTCTTCTACTTGTCAAGTCTTGACAGTTTATCATTTGGTATTTAAGGAAATGGAGATTATTTCCTCCTGCAAACACTGTAGACAAATTATATTCATGCTAGATAGCCGATATAATGGAAAGCAACCTGGTTTAGATATTTAAAAGTATTGGCACTTCTACCTAAAAAGATGTTTGCTTACCCAAGTAAAAACTGATATCTATATTTATGTAAAATAATTTGTGTAATACTTCTTTAGAATGAAATTTTTCAGTGGAAAATATTGTTATTCACTCCGCCAGTAAATCCAATTCTCTGTTAGGAATCTCTCCATCTAAGTCTTAGAAATCTTAAATTTATTGTCTCTCAAACTCAGTACAACTCTGTTGTCCTCTCTCCCTTCACAATAATTAAATAACATAAGACGATCTCATTGAAGGTAACATTGTATAGTTTCCTTGTTTATTTCTTTTTAATAGCATGCCTGTAGAATGTGAGCTCTTCAAGGGTATGACACTGTGCTTTAGTCACTAATAAATCTCAAGTACCTAAACAGTGCCAGACACATAGTAGGTACTCAATTAATATTGGTTATATGAATGAATGCCTCCTTCTACTCAAATATTCCGCCCCTCAGGACTGCAATTCCATTTGACTTACAACTATTTCTCTAGTACAGGAGCAGACATTCTATAAATATTTGTTGACTGACCAGATGAATGGTGGATTGAATAAAATTATACCAGCACTAAAATACTGGCACTAGAAGGGGAATGTGATATAAATATCCCCTGCGCTATATCTCTAGACAACATATCTGACTTACCAATGATCCATTTTCATGTTAGGTTATGATATTCCTGAAAAAAAAAGTTTGTTCAATTTTTTATGATTTACAATGGTTTTACATTTTCATTAAATTTTTCTAAAGATTGAATGAGTTTAAAACACCAACTCAGCTATTAGAACAGACAGGCAAAAAGATGTTTGTTTTGAGATGTTCAAGTACAAAGTTTTCATATTTCAACTGTCTTCACCATTAAGGACAGTTTCTTCAGATAACAATTTAAAATATTTACTTCAAAACCCATTTAAAATTCCAATAAAACTAAAAGTAGAAGAGAACTAATTGAGGACAATGTTGAGGTCTTAACTACATTTGTGCACATATAGTTGACACAATAATGATTTTGTTATTGTGACCATGATGATAACTATAGTCAAATTAAACATATTTATATAGTCATATTTTAGGAATATAACATAGAAAACTTAGCCATGCTATTATCCAATCATTTCTTAATTGCAAGATAATTTTATAAAATCAGTTGTGATTCTGGGTCTCCTGCTATCAAGCTGTCTTTTTTGTTAGTAGATATATGAAAGCACCTGGATAATCTACAAGTTGGAGAAAACTCATACTCTTTCTTGGTTTGTCACTATTACACTATTACCCTCGTTGTGAAAAAAGATCATAGCTTTTTCTACCTAATCCCCATTTCATCGTTCTGTGTTATCTGTTTCCCTTTAGTCATAACACAGTCAACTCTGACTAATAAGAAAATAGAGTCACAGTTTAAGATGATATTGCTTCTAGAGAACAACCCAGAATGTTTTGTTTTTTTCCTTGATGAATTGTTAGGATAGAATTCTAGAGGCACCATATAATACCCTTCTTCTTTTTTTTGGACCTAAAGTGTATTATTAAGGGGGATGATTGTTTTATTTTTTATTATTATTACTTTTTTAAAACTTTACTTGCATACTATATCTGGCATTTCTCCCCATGTTATCCCTCTCCACCCTCCAATAGCAAAGACAATATCCTTCTAAGAAAAACTCAACAGGTTATAAAACGCAGGCTTAATACCCCTAGAAATCCACAAGTGTTTGCTTCACCATCAATAGGAAGATGGATGATTCTGGAAGGTCGATACAATATATGCCTTTTTTGACACAATCTTTATTTGCTTTTACATTTCCACAGAAATGCTATCCACATTCTTACTAACTTGTGGAGTTTTTGGTTTTTGATTTATTTTGTATTTTTTTTCTTTAACCTTAGGAATCACAAAGAGAACACTTTGAAAAAAAAAAATGTTCTCGGCAAAACAGCCAGCTAGCATTAAATGGCAGTATCAAACTCACATATATCAATATTAATCCTAAATTTAAATGGACTAATGCCCCAATCAAAAGACACAGACAGGCAAATTGGTTAAAAAGCTAAAATCCATCAGTATGCT
>CAUYLG010009270.1:0-47460 GCA_963573385.1 Cacajao melanocephalus
TTTAAGTCACACAGTAGTGACAGAGCTGTCAGGGTCTATGCCACCTGCTGGCAGCTTCCAATGAGTTCTATAGGGGAATGCTTTCTGAGCAGCACAGTAGCAAGAGCCGATAAAGTTCACAGTCACCAAGGTGGATTGCCAGTCTGAGGGCAGCCTTCCACGAGAACTGGAGCAAGGTCCTACAACTCCTTTATTAAGAGGAGTGGCTCTTGCCCCAAGCCTGCCATACAGCGGGTATCTTTACAATACTAAACGCTGCCACCTGGGCCATGGATTCTTATCCTGGTATAACTGTTTTTCCCTTAAATCATGCTCTGCACTGTATCCGCTCTAGGCCTTCCTCCTATTATAAACTAAAATATAATTTTATATATATATATATATGTAGGGAAATATTCTTTAGGCACTCATACTATCAACTATTATATGATTATATCTAGAGGATTATATAAAAGAATTCTTCAAGCCCTAATTCTATAAACTAATATATAATTATATAAAGGATTATATAAAAAATAGCTAAGTAGTAACACTATAAAGTAAAATATTCTTCAAGCCCTAACTGTGCCAAAGTTCTGCTTAGCTCTCATTCCTCAGTGCCTTTATGGGGGTTACCCAGAGCCTCCTTGTTCTACCTCCTGATATTATTTGCTGTTCCCAGACATTCACCCTCAGCCCCTCTCCTGCAGGTAGCCTGTCCAGGTGCACCTCAGGCATGGCCTTCATGAAGACTCCTGGGGACGAATCCCAGGTCAGAACAACCTTTCCTGTATTTAACTGTGCCCTGCTAAAAATTCAGCACATCAGGTTCTGCATCTCAGAGCATTGTCTTTTTATTTATTTATTTGAGACAGGGCCTCGCTGTGTCACCCAGGCTAGAGTGCAGTGGTGCCATCATGACTCACGGTAGCCTTGACCACCTAGGCTAAAGCAGTCCTTCCACTTCAGCTTTTGGACTAGCTGAGGCACTCTACAGGAGTGCGCCACCACACCTGGCTAATTAAAAAAATTTTTTTTGGGTAGAGACAGGGTCCCACTATGTTGCCCAGTCTGGTCTTGAACTCCTGGGTTCAAGTGATCCTTCCACCTCAGCCCCAAAAGTGCTGGGATTACAGGCATGAGCCACTGTGCCCTGCTCCCACTCCCTCCTTGAAACGGACTCCACACTCTCCTGCCCTTCCTCCTTTCTCTTTGACCATGTTTCTCAGTTCCCTTTGCTCAATCCCTCCTCTCTAATGACCTTTGTCTTCTTCTTCTCTTTTTTTTTTTTTTTTTTTTGAGACAGGGTCTCACTCTGTCATCCAGGCTGGAATGCAGTGGTGTGATCATGGCTCACTGCAGCCTGCACTTCCCGGGCTCAGGTGATCCTCCCACCTCAGCCTCCTGAATACCTGGGGCCACAGGTGTGTGCCACAGTGTGTGGCTGATTTTTTCTATTTTTTGTAGAGACAGGGTCTTGCCATGTTATCCAGGCTGCTCTCAAATTCTTGGGCTCAAGTGATCCTCCCACCTCGGCTTCCCAAACTGCTAGGATTACAGGTGTGAGCCACTGCATCTGACCCCTCTAATAATAACCTTTCATAGTGGAAGGCCTCTAGGGCTCTGTCTTAGACACTCATTTCACCTTTGTCCAAGATGATCTCCTTCACCGTTAGGACCTCCGAGCTCTAGAGCCACACGTCCAACCAGCCCCCTGACTTATCAGCTCCATGGCTGTCCACAGCCACCCTGGATGCAACTTGAACTCTCATCTTCCTCCCCCGAGCTGTCCTGAGTGCTGCCATCCACTGGGTTGTTCAAGCCAAAAATCTTGCTCAACTCCCTCCTTTCCCTCATTTCCCCACACAAGCCCTGTCAATTCTCTTCTATACTTTTTATCAACCTACATGCCATTCCCTCTAGCAACAGGCTGATCCAAACTAACATCCCTGCCACACATGAGGTGGTGTCCTGCCTGGCATCTCTACACACTGTCTTGCTCTCGGCCAACCTCTCCCTTCTTGCAGCTGGAGGAACCTTTAAATTATGCAGATTTATGTGCCACTCCTCATGCTCTTTTCCTTAGCTTCTCTGTGATCCACCTGGCCTTGCTCTCAGCCCAGTCACAGCCTTAGGCTGCCAGACCTCTTCCTACCTCGGAGCTTTTCTTTGTGCTGTCTCCCTGCTGGACTGACTTCTCCCTCCCTCCTCTCTTTGCTTAAAGACAGTCTCTGCGTCCACTTGACAAGGCATATTCTTGGGGAAGTTTGAATGAAGCTCAAAGGAGACCAGGTACCCTGTTAGACATTGTAGCATATGACTGTTTAAAGGTTATCTTCCCTCCTAGGCTGTAAACATTTTAAGGGCAGAGATTGCACCAGTGTTGTTCACTGTTGTACCCCCAGTGCCCTGCATAGGGTGGGAGGTTAGGACAGCAGAGTCATAGGAAATGCTGGCCGCCTGGATTTAAATTCCACTGCCACTGCTTTCTAGTGTCGTGAATTTGAGCAGGTTGACTTAAGCTCTCAAATACCTGCCTCTGAAGACTTACTGTGAAGACCAAATTATAATGTGTGTGACGAATTTACTATGGTCCTTGGTGCATAGTGTTCAGTAAATATTAGCTGTTAGAATTATCGAGGTGCCAATAATTATTTGCTGAAACACTGCTTTTCCAAAAGTATGTGCTCAATAAAGACTTGCAGGTAGTTTGCACATAGGTGTTACCAGATCGAACTCTGCTGCTTGTGTATTACAGTCCATACACAGTGTCTCCTGAAGAATGGGCACAAAGCAGGCATTCAGTGAAAGAATGGGAGCAGCTAACTACGAACAAGTGTGAGAACCTTCCAAAAGTGTCAATGTAATCACCAAGTGCTGATTAGAAATATGACATAGAGTATTATACAGTGTATCGCTCTTCACGTATTCCTGCCTCAGTGTTAGAAGCACCGTGAGAAGAGGGCCTGCAAGATAAGCTCTGTCTCTTTTACCATTAGCTGTCTACTCGGTGCATAGTCCTGTGCCTGGCACATTTGGGGAATGCAGTATTTTTTTTTCAATGAATGAAAGAAAAAAAGAATGAAAACAGAATTTGGAGTCTGAACAACTGGATTTGAGCCCCAGCTTCTTTCCTGAGTTAATCTCCTAGGTGTCAGTGTCCTCATTTGAAAAATTGAAAAAGTTAACACTCATTTTTCAATAAAATAAGGAAAGAATTCTGGTTATGCTAAAGTGCTACACAAATACTACTTAAAAAAATTAAAAAGCATCTCCCCGTCATTTCCAGAAAGAATAATAATCTCCTTAATGTAACAATAAATATTGTTTTTTCAAATAAATTTGCATTTACTTTGATAAAACTGGATGAAGATCCTGGATCACAGCCAAGTTCTGCTGTAAAGGAAAAGGTGTGGGGCCAGGCACTGATCCAAGGGCGGTGCTGGCTTGTTCAACTCTGTTCTTGGATGCCGCACTGTGCATCCCGAGGGCTTTGACTTGCTGCAAAGCATTGGGCATTTCTCTCTACAGTTCTTTTTGCTGGATCCCCTCATTTCTCAAAGCAGTCTTCAGGCATCCTGGAGCCCATGCATCTTAAACTCTCCCAGCCTCTGCTGACCCTGATCCCTTGTCTCTCAGGACTCAGCTCAGATATCACCTCCTCCAGGTCACCTCACGGTAAGTCTGGATCAACAGAGCCTGTCCCCTTGTTGATGCCATGACTGCCGAGTAGCAAATTCGGTAAAGAGAACAGATCTGCCACTTATTCCACCCCTTTGAACCTCAGGTTCCTTGTTGGTGAGACTTTGGGCAAGTCCTTTACCTTAGTGTCTCAGAATTATATGAGTTAATTCATGTAAGACATTCAGAACCATGCCTGGCATGTAGCAAACACCAGAATTACACAAGTAGTTGGCTAACACAGGAGACCATCTTTTTATGGATGAAGTCTAGACTTCTCACACAGTATGGTATAAAGTTCCTCTTTATAAACCTTATAATGTTCCTCTGTGATCCCCTAACTGCAGGCCTTTCTCATTCTGTTTATTGCTCCACACATATTAAGACATCCATTTATTGCTTGCCTTTGGAATGCTATTCACTCTGCCTAGAATTCCCCCTTCTTTTTCTTTTTCTTGGCTCACTGCAACCTCTGTCTCCAGGGTTTAAGCGATTCTCCTGCCTCAGCCTCCTGAGTAGCTGGGATTACAAGTGCCCACCACCATGCCCAGCTAATTTTTGTATTTTTAGTAGAGACGGGGTTTCACCATGTTGGCCAGGCTGGTCTCCAACTCTTGACCTCAGGTGATCCAACCGCCATGGCTTCCCAAAGTGCTGGGATTACAGGTGTGAGCTACTGCACCCCGCCAGGAATTCCACCTTCTTTTCCCAGGAACTACTTTGGTCATTCCCTCCTCTGGTTTGATGCTGAGAGATGGATGGCTGGAATACAGACTCCTGGGCTACCCACCCACCCCCTACTATCCCAGGGTATTCCTGGAGGAATATTTGTATAGCAGATTTCACAAGCAAAAAAACCTTTTATTATCTCTTAGGGCTTTGACCCCAAGCCCCAGCATGAAGCCCTGACCTCTGGGGTCTGCACTGGACCTGTGTAGTAGGGGCAGTTTTGTCCTCGTTCCTTTCTCCTTGGCCTCCCCCTGTTCTTTCTTGGGACTCTGTTGAGAGGGGAATGGGAAGAAGGAAAAACGCACCTCCCTCTCGATAGGAATAAGCCCAGGCCCCCATCTTACCTGCAGTGTCTGAGAGAGAAGAAGTAGAAGGGAGCCATCCCCAGCCTAGGACCGGCCTTTAACCCCTTTATTTCACACACTGAGGTTCCACCCCAGGCCTTGGCTTTGTTCACTTGACTTGAATCTGACCAATCCATGACATCACCCCTCCTCCTTAGGGGTAAGATGAAGAAGGGGAGGGCAGCTACAGGCTTCCTTAGCTACCAGTGACTGCCTGCTTCCTCTTTAAGCTCAAATGTGAGTGTGAGTCAAATGAATCTTCTTGGAGGAGGATGTTCTCAGTGCAGTGTTGTACCCGTGCCCCTGGGGAAGGTGCATCTTGTCTGGAAAGACAGTGTGTGATGATAGACCTCAGGTGGAGGTCTCCTGTGAGTAGCCTAGAAAAGTGTACTGTATCCCTTCAGAGGCCGAGGCAAACTGCCTGAAGGGCTGTGGAAATAGGGACGGTTAGCCACATCTGTAAGAGTATTTACTGGTTGTTGATTGAATGAAATCAGTTTAATTTTAATACTAGGTGTGGGGGCCTAATGGATGGGACCACAATGCTGAGTTGTAGTGATCCATCACAGGTACCATATATACACACTTATAAATTTAAAATACGTATTAAATTTAGATATAGTACATTTTATATATTAAAATATAAATGTATATGAAAATGTATACACATAAAAATATGTATGTTTTTCCAGATTTGAACATAGGCAAAATTAGGCTGCTAAATGGAGAAGAGTGGGGGGATAATCACTCTTTTAAAATAAGGTTTTATATGAGTTTTAATCCTTGAAGGGCCTGCTTTAACAACTTACATTGAGCCATATTAACTATAAAATGGGGGCTCATGGGGGTCCCATTTTATCAAGCCAATTTTCAAATGACAAAGAGACACTTTATTATTATTATTAATATTCAAACAGGGTCTTACTCTGTCTGCCAGGCTGGAGTGCAGGGGCACTATCACGGTCCGCTACAGCCTCACCCTCCTGGGCTCCGTTGATCGTCTCACCTTAGCCTCCTGAGTTACTGGGACTATAGGCACACACCATCACACCTGGTTAATTGTAGTTTTTGTAGAGACAGGGTTTTGCTTTTGCCCAGGCTGGGTCTTGAACTCCTGCGCTCAAGCGAACTTCCTGCCTTGGTTTCCCTAAGTGCTGGGATTACAGGCATGAGCCACCATGCCCAGTCTAATTTATTATTTATTTTGTCAAACCATCTATGTCCAATGGAAAACATTTTGTAGCAGTGGGTATATGACCATGAGAAATTTAGGCAAGGCTACACTTAAATTGAGTCATACACATTTAAAAACTTTTATATGTAGTTAACCTCTCAAGATTATAGGGTCAGAGTGTTTAAATTAATGGGATCCCCAGGCATAATTATAATTTGAGCCCCAGTATTAAGTCCATGAATTTTTGACAGTTAGTGCATTTTCGCAAATGTTAAGTTAGAGCCTACGTTGTAGAGGCACAAAAACCAGTAAGTGCTGTTTTTTAACCTTTTTGTTATATAAATTCTTTATGCATAAATTGGCAATTTTGAATTTCCAATTAAATCAAATGATGGAAAATACAGCATATACACAATTTGCCTTGTGTGTGTGTGTGTGTATTTATTTATTTATTTGAGATGGGGTCTCACTCTGTTGCCAGGCTAGGATGCAGTGGGTTGATCTCGGCTCACTGCAACCTCCACCTCCCGGGTTCAAGCAATTCTCTTGCCTCAGATTCATGAGTAGCTGGGATTACAGGCGTGTGCCACCACGCCTGGCTAATTTTTTAAATTTTTAGTAGAGATGGGGTTTCAACATGTTGGCCAGGCCAGTCTCAAATTTATGACCTGCAGTGATCCACCCACCTCAGCCTCCCAAAGTGCTGGGATTACAGGTGTGAGCCACCACACCCAGCCTATTTATTATATATTAAAATATGTATATAATTTATTTGTATACATTATTTTACAGTTTATATATAAATTATATGCATTTGTGTATATATAATCTATACGTACCTTTTATTTTCCTCTATATCTAGGAGTTTGTTCATAAATCAATAAGTAATCTAAGGCTAGCATTGTGTTTCCTAGACTTGGTGTTTGCTCAGTACCTAAAGTTGAAAGTTCCGGGCTGGACACAGTAGCACAGACCTGTAATACCAGCACTTTGGGAAGTGATTGCTTGAGCCTAGTAGTTTGCGACCAGCCTGGGCAACATAGTGAAACTTTGTCTTTACCAAAAAAAAAAAAAAAAATCAGTGGGGTGTGGTGGTGCACACCTGTAGTCCCAGCTGTTTGGAAGGCTGAGGTGGAAGGGTTGCTTGAGGCTGCAGTGAGCTGTGATAGCACCCCTGCACTCCAGCCTGGGCAGCGGAGCTAGATAGAGAGATAGAGAGAGAGAGAGAGAGAGACAGATAGATAGATAGATAAATAGATGATAGATTCCTTTGCTTTTCTTGGCGTTATAGCTGCCTAAAGCACCAGTCTCTCTGGTTTGATTTTTGTTGTTGTTTTTAAGGCTTTTAGACACCAGAAGCTGTGGTGTTACTTTCAGCCTCTAGTTGATAAGATTTGAGAAGAGGAAGGATTCAAGGGGCCCACTGTCTCTAGGAAGGAGGCACTCTCTGGGATGGCCTCCACTGCCAAATTACCAGTCCCTTTTTTCTCCTTTTAAGTAAAATTTTTTAGAATGGCTAGCATTTCTAGGTAACTAAATAAGATCTCTCTCTCTCTCTCTCTCTCTTTCCCTCTCCCTCACACACTCTATCTCACTCTCAACTTTGCCCAACAAGCTCTTGGTGGTATCAAATCACCCCCTGTTGTTTTGACCTTACACATTGCTACTGGAAAAAATTTGGGAGGGCCCTCCAGCATACTGGATCTACAGGCAGCTGCTTCCCTTTCCAGGGTGTCCTAATCGACATCTGAGGGGTCGGGGTGGGGACCAGGAGGCTGGCCTCAGCAGCCCTGACTCTTGGGAGGCACTGTGGGACTCCAGTGAAGTGACACCACCAGGGGCTAGGGCTAGGCAGTTAGATCCTTTCCCGTCTCCACTCACTGACACAGAGAGCCCAGTGTTGGATCACCCCTTTCTGACTATTACTCGGGGGAATGCTGCTTTCCGAGAGCTTGGTAACCCATGTCTCTCAGTAGTGAGATGGAGGTAGAGCCGCACTGTCCTGGCTGCCTCACTCCGGCTGGACACCAGAACTTTGTCATTTATAGCCAATACAGTCCTGACCACTACTGAGACCCTGGGTCACGGGGACAGCATGCCTGGCTCAAGGGGCAACACACCCCCAAACAGTGGCCCACTGTTTAGGATCCTCATACTCTCGGGAAGGGAGGCTGACGGAAGGGAACCCGCCTTCCTTGCCAGAGAACCTGCCCTCTGACAGCTGCAGGGGAGCCCAGTGGTTCAGAGACTGTCTGCAGCCACTGCAATTTCAGGTGACTCCCCAAGGCAGCACCGACAGCAGCAGTAACCAGACAGCAGAGTAGCATGATGGAACGGCAGCAAGCAAGGAGCCACCCAGAGCCCCCCAGGCTGTGTGATATGGAAAGTTAGCCACTCACAGCAGACAGACTTGGGTTTGTGTCCCAGCCGCAGCTACAGTCCTGCCAACTGCTCCGGTTGTTTCCAATGCAACTCTTCATTTTCTCTGTTCACTGAGCTGGTGGCTGCTAGAGACAATGGCTACCTTGACAGTGATAGAGAGATGTGAACAGTTGCATTCCAAACAGCATCCTCATAGCCTGGTGACTTAGTGGACATTCTGTGAGAATGTTCATCTCTTATCTCTCAGGCTCCTCATCCCTCTTACTAATTTACAGGGGGAGGTGCCGGATGAAAGAAACATGAAGGGGGAAAGGGGTGGGAGGAAGAGAGAGAGAAGGAGAGGGACTGAGTGCAGGTTTCCAGCGGGGATGGTGAGATACATCTAGAGGATGAAGAAAGCCCTGAGACTCAGGGGCAACTTCCTGGTGGGTGAAGGACTAAAAGGAACTGATTAGGATCACCAATGAAATCTAGGAACAAACGAGGGCAAGAGAGCAGCCCCAGGGAGGGACACGACCGCTTTCCTCCCAGACTACTCCCGCTCATGAGAGTCCAGGGCCCAGTACAGAGCAGGCTGACTGAATGAATTTTGTGAACTCGTTTTCTTCAAGCTCCCTAAAAACTCATCCTTTCTCCTTGGCAGATCCATCTTTTGGGAACTTTGGGAATGATTTGAAGTGGGGAGAAAGTTAAATGGGGGTAAGGTTATTGGAATAAAATGAACAGATTTTAAGACAAACAGCTCTGACCTCTCCAGGAGATCTCTGAAATGGCCGGGAGGAACTTGGTGAGATGTACGCGGTGGACGCGTGTGCCAAAGGTGGCTTCCGAAAGGTGTGTACTCTTCAGAGACGGAATCAACACACTTAGGACGCCTTTTTAGCCTTCCCCTTTACCATGGGTGGGTGTTTTAATCTAGCGGAAAGTCTCAGTTCAGTGCGTGTTCTGCCCCACCCTAGTCTGAAAAACTGGGGCAGGATACAGCAGGAAAACCTGTCTCCACCTGCAAGATAAACAGGTTCTGTGGCACAGGCCAGCACCTGACGACCAGGAAGGGGAGAAAGCTGGACAGTCCCTTGTTCCAGGCTGCACTGGTCAGTGAGAGGGGGAAGAGGGGTTGACTCCTCTCGTTTGTCCAGTTTTGAGGTACCCCTGCAGGCCCAGGCCAGGTACTCTTATAGGAAAGATACCGTTTAGAAACTTGTGATTAGATTCACACTACACCGTGGTGCTAACCCCTAAGACAATCCTACATTTTACAGATGTAGAACCCAAAATTTAGTTGTGACTTGGCCACAACCAAACAGCTTTTCAGTGGAGGACCAGGATCCTAAGCCAGGTCTTCAGACACCCTGAAAGGAGATAACTTGTTTAACAGCAAGTACCCTGTCAGGGTTAATGCCAGTGGTTCCAGCTTGGAGCCTGCTGTCTCAATGCAGTGTCATATCAGGGTCACTGCCTTCTACCCCTCGGCCACGTAGCTATCTCTGCCGACAGCCACTGTGTCTGCAGCCCAGCCACAGACATCCAGACTTCGAGGAACTAGAACCCAGGCCCTCCCAGGCTTCCTTTCCAAGTAACTGGTGATCTCTTTGGTTTGAGATGCCTTTGTCTTTCAAAATTCCTCTACCTAATCCTTAAATGGTTTGGTTTCTTGGACTCAGTTTGAGACCCTGTTTTCTTTTGTGATCTCAACCACTCCCATTTCAGTTAATATGCACGTCTGTGATTCTTAAATTTCCATCTTCAGCCCAGGTCTCTCAGCTGAGCTCCAGATCCACATTTATCCTGAAGCTCTCTGCTAGGTCTCACACAGACTGCAAACTGTCTCCACTACCACTGTCCCCCGTTCTCCCTTTATCTGGTATCCCTACATCCATATTGGTTCCCTTTAATCCATTCTCCATCTTTTCCAGAGCTTTCCAAATTCAAATTCTTTTTTTCTTTCAGAGGTGATGTCTCTGTTGTCCAGGCTGGAGTGCAGTTGATTTTAGCTCACTACAGCCTGGAACTGCGGGGTTCAAGTGATCCTCCCACCTCACCCTCCTGAGTAGCTGGAACTACAGGTGAGCACCACCACATCTGGCTACCTAATTTTTTTTTTGTAGAGATGAGGTCTCACTATGTTGCCCAGACTGGTCTCAAACTCCTGGCCTCAAGCAGTCCTCCCACCTTGGTCTCCCAAAGTGTTGGGATCACAGGCATGAGCCACCGCACCAGGACAACCCAATTAAAATTTGTAAGTTGGCTTTCAAAACCCTATGTGACGTCATTCCAACCCATCTCTCCAGAAACTCACCTCTGGCTCCCTCTGCTATAAACGGCCTTTCCCCCACCTTCCCTAATACTTCTCATGCTTCAGTTCTTGTAGATGTTCATCTTCAGGGACGTCTTCCCTAATCCAGCTCCCTTGTATTCCCTCCTAGAATGCTCTTTACCTTTCCTCATGACACTCATTCCAAATGCCATTGGCACAGTTACTTGTGAGACACTAAGTCCATGAGGGCAAGTATCTGTCTTATTTTTCACTGTATTCCTAGTGCCTAAAACAGACATTCCAGTTTGTTGAATGGATGGCACATAGTAGGGCTCAATAAATGGATCCCCGCCCCCCATTTTCTCTTTTCTCGTTTCCTTTGAGAATCAAGCCTTACTTTGAGACTAGACCACCCTATTAAGTGAGACAGGTCTTGCTTTCTCTCTTACCTAGGAAGACCCACTTGAGGTAGACTGCATTCCAGTCCAGGGCAAAAGAAAGAAAAAAGAACTGAAAAGGCCACCCAAGACCATGCTAGAGAGAAGGCCAAAGTTAAGTCCATAAAATTTGCTACGTCAAATGACAGATGCTGTGTTAGGCAGGTGTGTACTGTTCAGGGTGAAATAAAGCCATTCACACTCCTTTCAGTTATTCCCTCATAAAGCACAGCCCAAATGGCTTTGCAAACTCATGTCTGTGTTTTGTCAGGTAAAGGTTCCTGGTTCGCCTCTTGCCAGCATCCGTTGATACAGGCAAGGCTGCCCTACCCTGACATACAAAGGAGGGACTAGCTGAAGAATCAACCATATGGTCAACAATAAGTAAAACCATCATTCCAGCAGGCTTGACTAAGAAAGCTAATATTTGAAAAGCTGTAGTTTGAGGAACTAGATGAGGGTTATGGAAAATTCTAATTTGTTTACATCTTGTAGATGGTACTTTGGTTAAAGTTATAAATCACAGACACACATGGCTTATGCAGGACCATTTTTTCTGTTCCTGATCTGTCCCTCTTCATTGTGTGAAGCTGGATAGTTCATGTGTTTACTTCACAGCTCCTAAAGTTGAAGATGCTGTGTATTTAAAGATATAAATGTTTAATTAAAAAATTATTAGCTTTTACCCTTGTAACATACTCAGGCTTGGAGTAGAAAGGTACCGTAGTACAGTATTAGGAGTCTAATGGCTCCTAGCCATTAGATAATGACTGGACATCATTTCCATGAAGAGGATTACTGCTAGCCTGTACTGCCAGCTTAAGCAAACTGGAAAAAGATGTGTCCTCTTAGATGTGACCCTATCTTTAGCAGGCTGAGCACAGGCTAGATTTCAGCTCCTGATTCACCCTGCTTCCTCTCTCAACTGGGTGCCTTTGTGTAATACATAAACTCTCTAATAACACATGGTAGCCCTGCCTTTTTATAAATGTATAGATTTAAAAAATAGAAATCAGGAATAAAACACTACCAGTAGTCTTATTTAAAACAATATCATTTAATATTTTCACCTATGAGAGGTAATGAATGCTGAAATATAGTCTCCATTATAGCAGACTGGAAAAAATGCATTATCCTACTGTTTTCTAGAAAAATGATTATGGCATTGGCAAATCAAATGGAAAAAGTGAATACGTAGACTGAGATGATCTGAAAATGTTAGTTCTTTATAAGATTCAGTACAATGTATATGTTTATTAAATAATCACTACTAGAACAAACATCTGCAACAACTGTGAAATTAGGAAATGCTGTATTGGCTTGAACAGTTTATCTGTTGGTCACATTGATAAGCGGCTCAGAAATATTAAAAGTGTGGAAATGCATGACGGTGAACAACAATGCCCCATCAGTACATTAAGCAAAAATAGATAATGGCCTCTATATCTCAGAAGAGACTCACTTACTCATTGGTATAAATGATTTAGCTCTAAAAAGAAAAACCCAAAAGAAGCCTGGACTGACTGTGGAAAGAACTTTGACCTTTTCCTTTTAGAAAGTTAAAAAAAAAAAGTGTACATGACTACCACAGTGTGACAACTACCAAGTGGTACATTTTATATGATATGAGAAAAAAATGGTCAAAAGATCTCAACGTTCTGGAAGTCAACTCAAAAGTGAAGGGCAGCTAGCATTTTTGGATTTTGTAGTATAGAATGAAATTCCCTTTATATTGAAAACTAAATCATGGACCTTGCTCATAGTAATTTTTCTCAAAGGGCTAGGCACTTTGCAATAGGCTATTGCCAATCTAGAAAAACTGATATGAAAAAATAATTCAGTAAATATTAAATACAAATCATGTGATTTCATTCAACAAAAACATGAGATGTCTTAAATGTATAACAAATTTTCATTCTGACAAATACACACTAGAATCACCTTGCAGAGAAATGCAGTTGGGCAGTACCACTGTGCCATTTGCTGACAGTCTAGAGCAGGGGAGGCAAACTCCCAAGCCAGAGAGTAAACATTTTAGGCTTTGCAGGCAACATAGAGTTTCTGTTGCATATTCTTCTTTCTCTATTTGTTTAAATGTTTTTAAAATGTAAAAACTGGCTGGGCACGGTGGCTTACACCTATAATCCCAGCACTTTAGGAGGCCAAGGTGGGCAGATCACTTGAGGTCAGTTCAACTGGTCAGCCTGGCATGGTGGCATGTGCCTGTAGTCCCAGCTACTCGAGAGGCTGAGGCAGGAGAATCACTTGAACCTGGGAAGGGGAGGTTGTGAGATCCTGCCACTGCACTCCAGCCAGGGCAACAGAGAGAGATACTGTCTCAAAAAAATAAATAAATAAAATAAAATAATAAAAAATAGAATAAAATAAAATAAAAACCATTCTTAGCTTGCAGATCATCTAACTGCAGCCTGGATTTGGCCCATGGGTTACAGTTTACCAATCCCTGAGCTAGAGCCTTGTGATATTATGACACATATTTATCATTTACTTTTAGGCACAGATGATCTCTGAATGAATACTTATAGGGAACCATATGTATATGCTTAAAGATTTCTCTAATAAATATGGTTGCTGCAATTTTAGAGTTAATTCTGCAGACTCCATTTAAAAGTGATGATGTACAGATATGGCATTGCCAGAAGTTTCAGAAGCTTATGACAATTTTGTGAATATTTAAGTTACCAATGACTAAATTCAGTTCAAGTATCAGCACTATGTTCTTTAAAGCACTGAAGCAGGTCTTGTAAGGGCTAGAAAGGAACCATATGCAGAGCACAGTGAACTGTGGCTGGTGCTGTACTGACTGGCGGCTGCCGAGCTAAACAGAGTCGGGGAATTTTAGGTTACTTGCAGCCTGTAACTGAATTTCTTGATTTGGATTTTAAGGTTCTCTGTTAAAAAAAAAAAATATTGTGACCAATCTTCTACACTAGCTGCCTTTCAAAACAGGTAGTAATTAGCTGAATTTAATGATAAAATGAAGACCTTGAGAAATAATATTCATTAAAGTACATGAAAATAGGCAGTTAGTACTGCCTACCTTTCCTCCAGAATGGCTGAATGTGTATCACAGGAGCAGAAATGCTGTAGCTAACATACGACTTAAGTTCTTGAGTGATCTGTCTTCTCCTTAGCTGCTCTGCTGGCCTATCAGAGAGAAGACTGTGCCTTGTGAAACTTGTCCCTTACAGTTTTCCACTTTTAACAGTGTCAAGGTTTCATACCCAAGGCAAAGGCTTACTGTCCAAAGTCAGAGTTTTATCTTCAGTTTGAATTTCAAGTGAAGAAGTGTCCATATCTGGGTATATGAAGCTGACTCGGCTGGTAATTTTGGAGAAATGCTGAAGTCCAGTGGAATGCTCCCAAGAACCTCAACAATACTGACAGCTCCCCCATGCAGCAATTATGTAGTTAGATATTTTAACAAGTATTTCCTTATTCTTATTTATTTTGAGACAGGGTCTTACTCTGTTGCCCAGGCTGGCTGGAGTGCAGTAAAAGACAGTATTGAAAATTTCTAAGCCAGGTATGGTGACTCATGCCTGTAATCCCAGCACTTTGGGAAGCAGGGCGGGCAGATCACAAGGTCAGGAGTTCGAGACCAGCCTGACCAACATGGTGAAACCCTGTCTCTACTAAAAATACAAAAAAATTAGCTGGGTGTGGTGGTGTGTGCCTGTAATCCCAGCTACTCAGGAGGCTGAGGTAGGGGAATTACTTGAACCCAGGAGGCGGAGGATGCAGTGAGCTGAGATTGTGCCACTGCACTTCTGCCTGGGCGACAGAATGAGACTCTGCCTCAAAAAAAAAAAGAAAATTTCTAGTCAGCTGGATCAAGATGACATGATTCCTTTTTTTTCCCCTCCCATTTTGCAGCTCCTTCCATAAAGGGGTTTAACTACTTTAAATCAAATTTTAGTCATTATTTTTAAATAGTTAAAACATAGTGAATAAGCTATAATTGCAGACACTAAAAAACAAGACAAAGTGATCAAACTATAACACTGATAGGATGCAAAATGGAAGACAGAGGTAGATCTGCAAACAGCCACACAGGTGGAAATTCCAATTAGAAATGGTTCTCTTTGAAATGTCAGTTTTACATAAATGCTTATCCAGCAGCACATCATAAACCACAGGACCAAAACAATTTATTGTCACATAAATATGGAGTTGGTAGCTAAAACTCAAATTTAACCAGAAATAATTGTTTTCATGGGACTCATAAGATAACCTTAAATCGTTAGACACTTTTAGGGTATTGGCTAATTTGGAATTGGCTAGTATTATAATAGAACTTAATTTTTGGAGGCATTTAAAGATTTTCATGCATTATGTATTTGAAGTTTTTGTTTCTTAATTTTCTTTGAACCAAACCTCTTCTCCTTATTTAAGAAAAACCCTCTTAGGGTAAGGGAAGACCAAATTAACTGTCCTGAAATTTTGCATTATGTTTAAAGCATAATATTTGATTTATTTCTGTCAAATCAAATACTACTATTAGGGTTTTCATTTGTAGATTATTAAAAAAATGTTTTTCCTGTTAATTAGAAATGTATTTACTATCACAAGGATTAAAAAGATCAGTCCAGGTAGTAGGGATGTTTCACAAACACCACAGTGGGGAAGGGGAGGGTAGAGTGACCAATCAGCTTAACCTCCTTTCACCTAGCTGTTCTGTAAAAAGACAAAAATAAAAGTCAAATTGCTTTCAGTTTTTCAGAGTGAAAATGAAGGCACAAGAAGGATATTCAAGTGCAAGCACATTGCTTCTTTCACATCCTCAAAGTATTTTCTTTTTCTTTTTCTTTTTTTTTTGAGATGGAGTCTTGCTGTGTCACCCAGAGTGGAGTGCAGTGGTGCGATCTTGGCTCATTGCAACCTCTGCCTCCTGGGTTCAAGCAATTCTGCCTCAGCCTCCCAAGTAGCTGGGACCACAGGCGCATATCACCACGCTCGGCTAATTTTTGTATTTTTAGTAGAGGTGGAGTTTCACTATGCTGGCCAGGCTGGTCTCAAACTCTTGACCTCAAGTGATCCACCCACCTTGGCCTCCCACAGTGCTGGGATTATAGGCATGAGCCACCATGCCTAGCTTCACAAAGTATTTTCTAAAATATAATTTACTGTAGGGTTCACAGATGAGCACTTTTCACATTAGGTGATATGCAAACAAATCATTATTGGCTTAGCAGGAAACAGACTTTTTTGTACACTCTAGTTAACACGAAGTTTTCCAATAAAACAAATGACAGCGGGAGGGGACAGTGAGGAATCTAACCCTCTAATGTTCAACTAGAATCCGAGAAGGAAAAAATAAAGCCATTGAAATGAAGATAATTTAGCAATATCCTATGGGACACCAGTGATTTCCATAAAATACTGCACAAAGTCTTGAGTGTTTTACTTAGTTGCTAAAAAGAGGCACAGCTGACTTGGAACGTTAAAGAGCCTGGCTTCCCTTTCTGCTTTCCATTCTCCCAACAGAAACAAGAGTTTTCAAAGAATTGGCCACAGTCTTACAGGTCACCTTGGGGTATGGATGACTCTCCACTGAGGTGCTGGACAATTTTATTGAACAGGTGGCCACTGGTAGTGGTGAATGAACCACTCATTAAACAAATTACTCTAAATGGCCTCAGTATCAAGGTATGCTCTCTGTACCCTTAATTTGACTTTAATCCTGCAGAAACTCAGTCTTACCATGTTTAACAGCATTGCCATGTAGGATATGCCTTTATCCTACACTGTGTGTGTGTGTGTGTATGTAATTTATGCGGAAGTATATCTAACTGAAAAATATAAAAGGATAATGATGTAAAACAAATGAATTAAAAAATGTATCATGGCTGATAGCCCAGGTAACTGCAGGTGAAATGTAGCCAGAAGTCAGAATCTTGGAGCAAAATCAAGTACAGTCTTATGGGCTGTATCTTCGAATGGTTTAGTTTTATACCCTCTTAAGGCAAAACCAAAGTTCTCCTAATGTTTTGGAAAGTGTTTTTTTTCCTGGAGGATCAAAAAAGTAGGCGGAAGAATCAGTCTACTGGCTTGTTGGTATGCTAAGGGAAGGATGCCAACTTGACATCCTTGGATACTTGGTTAATAAAACTGAGGCTAGTAGGTGAAGACAAACAACAGAAGTTTTTGGTTTTAAATTTGTATGAAGGCTACTTAATACTGGAAAAAGTGACAAAAGTGTTTTACCATCTTTACATATGAAAAAACGATTTTCCTTTTGAAACTGTAGCTCAAGATTTAATCTTGAGTCATGTCACCATGTGGTAAAAACAATCTGGATTTTACAATAATTTACAAAAAGCAAAAAAAGTCATAAAAATGCTAAATGATGCAGAGCTCCAAATATGATGATACATGAGCAGAGGGGTCAAATCAGATTTTTACTCCAAGCAGGTGTTATGTTTGTGAAAAGTGATGCAATTTGTTATACATTCAAATGCATATTAGAACTAGCTGCCTTACGATGAGATTTTTTACTGTCATTTCTTAGCACCCTAATTTTTGTGGGTTCTGTACAGAAACATATCTATTTCCTTCAGAAAATTAAGAAGCAGATATTTTAATATGCTTTATGTAAATAGGATCCTCATCATTTTAGCTTTAGTTAATGCAACACACTTCCCTGGGCGCAACCATGACCTCTCTGAGAACTGGAAAATACTGCATAGTTTAAAAAGTCAGAGTGTAATGACATTCCCTGACAACTTAAAATAAGTTATGTGAGGACGATGAACTATGGGCAGTCTAGACCACCAGTCATATCTGTCTAGTCATAAAAACGGTGACAAAGATCTGCAAAGATCAGAGGAACAGAACTGGCTGAAGGTGCAGCATTCTATACGTGTCCTCATGGTCCTCATGGAGCTTCAGAAAGGGTGTAAGATGACCCACTCATTCTGGTTGGCTGTGGCCATAGGCAGACACCATAAATCCTGGGATGTGGTTAAGTACTGAACCAGGGGCAGGTCTGAGCTTGCTTATGACACTCCAACTAACCCCAGAACAGATAGTGAAGAACTACACAGAATCCCACAGCTAGCTCTTTCTTCTTCTTCTTCTTTTTTAACCTTTGAGAAACATCCATGAGATTAATACAACAATATTAATCAAATCTGATACAGCTGAGTGCTGGCTCACAGCTAACTATCTGGACGTGCTGGATATGGGGTTTTGTTGTCCCTTAGCTGACTGTTTGCATTATTTACTCATATATTAAGAAAGGTATAATTCACATGCAACCCTTGGCAAAAAGAAAAAAAAGGTTAATTTCTTATAACCATCACAAACTGTTAACCTGTTAAGAAAAGCCCAATTGTTTCTGCATTTGAGGTTGTACACACACATCATCTCTGTTTCTTTATAAACTGGAGGGTGAAAGGGGGAGGGTGACAAATGAGATGAAGCCATGAACTAAACACCCAGCAGGCCCCATTCCTCATTCTCTGTATGGCTGGCAGCATTAGTCAGAAAGTCACTCCTCTGCTGTGATGTTTGTGACATATTTGAACTTGTAGATCTTTAAGGATTTCCTTATTTATTCTGCCAGGTCTGTGGTAGGTGCTTGTTTGTTTTCTTGGTGGAATGATTCATCAGTGCTTCCTGAGAGGCTCAAACAGGATCACTGGCCAGATTCCAAAAAGAAACTGTTTGGAACAAATTAGGACAGAATGAGAAAATATAAAATTGTTCCATGTTATCCCTGAAAAACAATGAGAAAGAATCCATGGGGCTATGACTATACGTAGGTTTGCTAGCGATTGTCCTGGTATTAGTAGCCTCGGCACAGTATATTCCTTCTAGACTTGTACCAGATATCAGAGAATATTTTTTATTGAGTTTATTTAAATTTATTATGCTTTGACTTTGTCAAGCATGAAGCTGGGCATATAAATTATCTCTGATCTTTAAAACACTCTGCAATGGAGTTACTAGCAGCTCAATTTTATTGTCAAAGAAACTAAGGCTTAAAGAGAAGAAACTTGTCTAAGAACATGCAGTAGTAAATGAAAGATTCAATGTGTTTGATTCCAAAGCCCGTGTTTGCTCCACTACCTCTCCACACTCCTCTTTCTTCTTCCACCTCCATCCTATACCCAGTACCCTACCCCCAACACACACACACACAGGACCTAAGAAGTGGACTTACCTTCACTTTTGGCCTGTATCTCAGGTAAAGTGTTCTTGTATACAAACTGAAAGAAAAGTGGGAGGGAGAAAGCTCTTCAGATTCATTTTTTAATTCATGCAAACTGGCTTACTGACAAACTTAACCATAGTGCTTCTGCATGTACAAAGAAAAAACAACATGAGTATATGCCTCATTTGTTCAGCAACTGTTTTTTGAGCACCTACTCTGCAAAACTTTTTGCAAGATGCTATGGAACACAGAGAAATACTTAACTCACAGACTGGGACCTCAAGATGTGTGTAGTTTAGTAGTGAGCATTCTATTACTGCTTGATATGATTCATATCACAATTAGATATTCCATCTTTAAAGATACATGGTAGTAAGGATTACAGTATTCTTAGAATATTCTGAAATGGGTATATCGGCTCCATAAGGATTAAATACAGGTATGAGGAAACCAGGAAAATCACAGAAAGTGGTAAGAGAAAGTCTCCTTCATAGTATTCTTTAAAGTGAGTCACATCTGGACATGAAATCAAATTCTAAAATCAGGGCACACAGCAGAGTATAGTTGAATTTATTACTGAAAAATTCATTAAACTGTCCAAAACATGCAGGAGAAATAGTTTTATTGTAATATACTATTTACATGTATCTGCATAGTAAAATACATTGTGATTACACATGCAAAACATAATTTTATAGTACAGGTTGAGCATCCCTAACCTGAAAAGCTGAAATCCAAAATTCCCCAAAATCTGAAACTTTTTTTTGTGTGTGTGACAGAGTCTCGCCTTGTCCAGGCTGGAGTGCAGTGGTGTGATCTCAGCTCACTTCAACCTCTGCCTCCCAGGTTCAAGTGATTCTCCTGCCTCAGCCTCCCGAGTAGCTGGGACTACAGGCGCCTGCTGCCACACCCAGTTAATTTTTGTATTTTTAGTAGAGATGGGGTTTCACCATATTGGCCAATCGGAAACTTTTTGAACACTGACATGATGCCAGAAGTGGAAATTCCACACGTGGCCTCATATGCAATCAAAATACGTATTGAAGGACAAGAGCAGTGTGCATTCATAACAGAACAAGAAATCGTGTCATTTATGCAACCCATGAGAGATGGCTAGGACAAAAACTGTTATTTTTCTTTTCTTTTTTAAGACAGATTCTCACTCTGTTGCCCAGGCTGGAGTGCAGTGGTGCGATCTTGGCTTGTTGCAACCTCCCCCTCCTGGGATCAAGTGATTCTCCTGCCTCAGCCTCCTGAGTAACGGGATTACAAGCACCTGCCACCATGCCTGGCTAATTTTTTGTATTTTTTTTCTGAGAAGGAATCTCACTCTGTTGCCAGGCTGGAGTGCAGTGGCAGGATATCAGCTCACTGCAACCTCTGCCTCCCAGGTTCAAGCAATTCTCCTACCTCAGCCTCCAGAGTAGCTGGCACGTGCCACCATGCCCAGTGAATTTTTTTTTTTTTTGTATTTTAGTAGAGATGGGGTTTCACCATGTTGGCCAGGATGGTCTTGATCTCCTGACTTTGTGATCCACCCCCCTCAGCCTCCCAAAGTGGTGGGATTACAGACGTGGGCCACCGTGCCTGGCCTAAAAACTGGTTTTAATGAGACAGATGACTGGAGGAAACATTTTAAAGAGCCACTAAGCAGAATGCCTCCTTTTCCGTAGAGGAGCTACTTCCTAGCCCCTCAACTGCTTCTGATGTTTCAGAACACAGCACTGTAGGTAGAGACTGAACCTACAGCCCTTGTTAGTTGCTGCTGTTGTCTGACAGCTGATGGAGGTGTTTTGTGATACTGCTGTGATGCTTGGTCACCCTGAACACATTATTTTGTCACTGTATAAATGGTTTGTCATAGTTTTTACTGTTATGTACTTATGTGAGAAAAAAGTGTAAGAAAATAATTGCTTATCAGTAGCATTTAAGTTCAGTCAGGTATGGTGGCGATGCCAAACAACCACAGATTGTCCACATGGGCGGCTGAGATAGCGATACCTTTGCTTTCTGATGTTTCACTGTAAACTAACTTTGTTTCATGTACAAGACTATTTAAAATATTGTATGAAATTAGCCTCAGGCTATATGCATAAGGTGTGTATGAAACATAAAAGAAAGTCATAATTAGATTTGGGTTCCATACCCAAGATAATCTCATTATGTATGGCAAATATTCAAAAACAACAACAAAAACAAAATCCCCCAAACCTGAAACACATCTGGTCCCAAGAATTTTAGATAAGGAACACTCAACCTGTATTTTAAACAAGGGAAAGGAAAGGGGAAAGAGCATGAGAGATGAATTTGTCAATTTAGTGTGGCTACAATGCCACTTTACTGTACTCCAAACTGCAACTATAAAAAGGAGCATCAAATATTATTTTAGTAAGAATAATCTATTGTTTCAAAATATATCCATCCTTTAACAGTTTTTCATGTTAATCCCTAAAATATAGTTGCCATCTTCCTCCTCCTCTTCAGGAAGAGTCCTGAACAAGGGCAGAGAAGTCCTGGATTGAGTCCTTGCTGTTACCTCCACCACTCACAACTTTTGAAGTACTTACAAGGTGGGGAGAGGCACTGGACCAAAAGCTCTACATTATTTCATTCTTAAACTACTCTAACTATGTGGGCCTTATTATTCCCATTTTGCACATGAGAAATGGTCTCAGAAAGGTCAAATATTTCATTCAAAGGATGACAGCTAGTAAATAATAGAAGCAGCATTTGAATTGAAGTTGTCTAATCTTTTGCCAATATATTATACTTTATCTGGTTAGTGACCTGGGCAAGTTACTTCTCTCTGGGCCCCAGTTTTCTTTACCATCAGATGAAGAAGTTATGTTAGATGATTTCTAAAGTCTCCCAGATTGGTTTCGAGAGACAGAAAACTCTGGGCTCAAATCCTGGTGATAACACTAATTGGCCATGAGCTCATGTACAAAGTATGTGACTTCTCTGAGCTTGTCTTTCCCTAAGCATAAAATAACACTGGCCTCATGAGGATTAAAAGAGGTAATATATATAAGGTGCCTAGTCCAGATGTGGCTATGAGCTTAAAATCCAATTTTGTATTATGGAAAATTTCAAACATAAACAGAAGTACCCATCACATAAAGTCAAAGTATCTCATCTTTCTCATATTTTTCTTATCTCTCTCAGCACATTTGGGGTTTCCTTTTACATTCCTGATACTGGTTATTTATAGTTTTTCCTCTTGTTGTTTAGTTGCACCAGATGTGCCAGTTATTAAATTATTGTATCTCAGTTCCAAATTCACACTCTTTAAAAAAAACAGCTTTACTGAGGCATAATTGATATACAAAAAAGTGACACATATTTCATGTATGCAATTTGATGAGTTTGGACATATGCATACACTCATAAAACTATCACCACAATCAAGGTAATAAGCATATCCATCATCTCCAAGTTTCCTTGTGCTTCCTCTTTATTTTTGTGGTAAGAACACTTAACGTGAGATCTACCCTCTTAAAATCTTTTAAGTGCACAATACAGTATTGCTACTTGTAGGTACTAAGCAGATCTCTAAAACTTATCATCTTGCATAACTGAAACTTTACACTAATTGAACAACAATTTCCCCCTCTTCCCAGCCCATGGTAGCCACCATTCTGCTCTCTACTTCTATGAGTCTGACTGTATTAGAGTCCATAGGTAAGTGGAATCATGCAGTATTTGTCCTTCTGTGACTGGCTAATTTCACTTAACATAATCTCCTGAAGGTTTATCCATCTTGTTACAGATAGCGGATTTCCTTGTTTTTAAGGCTGAGTAATATTTCACTGTCTGTTTATCCCGCATTTTCTTTATCCATTCATCTGTCAAGGGATTTTTAAGTTGTTTCCACCTCTTGGCTATTGTGAATAATGCTACAATGGAACATAGGAAAGTGGATATCTCCTTGAGATCCTGATTTCAATTATTTTGGATATATACCCAGAAGTGGGGTTGGTGGATCATATTGTAGTTTTAATTTTTTGAGAAGTCATCAAACTGTTTTCCATAGTGACTGCAGCATTTTACATTCCCACCAAAAGTGCACAAGGGTTCCAATTTCTCCACATTCTCATCAACACTTGTTATCTTTTATTTTTATCATAGCAGCCGTCATGAGTGATATCTCATTGTGGTTTTAATTTGCATTTCCTTGATGATTAGTGATGTTGGTCATATACTTGTCAATTTCTATGTCTTCTTTAGAGAAATGTCTATTCAAGTCATTTGCCTATTTTTAATTTGGTTATTATTATTTGGTTATTTTTAACTGGTTATTATTTTTTAAAATATTTTAATTGGTTATTTTTAATTGGTTATTATTATTTGCTCTTAAGTTATAGGAATTCCTTATATATTTTGGATATTAACCCCTTATTAGAATATACGCTTTGCAATTATCTTCTCACATTCCAGATGTTGCCTTTTCCTGCTGTTATTTCTTTTGTCCCTCTTGTCTATTTTTGCTTTTGTTTCCTGTATTTTTAGTGTCATATCCAAGAAGTCATCACCAGGACCAAAGTCAAGCAGATTTCCCCTCATGTTTTCTTTTAGAAGTTTTACAGTTTCAGGTAAATGGATCAAAGACATTTAATTTCATTCTTTTGCATATAGATATCCAATTTTCCCAATACCATTTGTTGAAAAGACTGTCATTTCCCCATTGTGCATTCTTGGCACCCGTGTAGAAGATCAGTTGAGAATATACATGTGGATTTCTGGGTTCTGTTCTGTTTCATTTGTCTGTATGTGTGTCTTTATGCCAGTACCACAGTGTTTTTATTACTTTAGCTTGGTAATAAAGGCATACCTTGGAGATATTGCAGGTTTGGCTCTAGATTATCAAAATAAGGAATATCACCATAAAGTGAGTCACATGAATACTTTGGTTTCCCAGTGCTTAGAAAAGTTATGTTTACAGTGTACTGTAGGCTATTAAGTGTGCAAAAAGTGCTAATGTCATCTAAGCTTATAGCCAGAATCTTTTTGCTGATGGAGGTTCTTGCCTTGATGTTGATGGCTACTGACTGGTAAGGATGGTGGTTGCTGAAGGTGGGAGTGGCTGTACCACTTTCTTAAAATAATGTAACAATGAAGTTGGCTGCATCAATGGACTCTTCCTTTCACAAAATAATTCTTGTAGCATGTGGTACTGTTTGATAGCATTTTACCCACAGAACTTCTTTCAAAAGTGGAGCCACCCGTCAATCCTCTTAAATTCCACCACTGCTTTATAACTAATTTGATGCAATATTTTAAATCCTTTGTTGTCATTTTAACAATGTCCACAGTATCTTCATAGGAGTAGAGTCCATCTCAAAAAGCCACTTTCTTTGTTTATCCATAAGAAGCAAGTCCTTATCCATTAAAGTTCTATCATAAAATAGTAGCAATTCAGTCATATCTTCAGGTTCCACTTCTAATCCTAGTTCTCTTGCTGTTTTTACCACATGTATAGTTACTTCCTTCTCTTAAATCTTGAAGCCCTCAAAGCCATCCATGAGGGTTGGAATCAACCTCTTCCAAACCCCTGTTATGTCAGTATCTTGCTCTCCCACGAATCGTGAATGTTTTTAATAGCATCTAGAATGGTAAATTGTTTCAAGAAGGTTTTTGGTTTACTGCTCAGATCCATCAGGGGAATCACTATCTCTGGCAGCTATGGACTTATGCAATGTATTTCTTTTTTCTTTTTTTTTTTTTTTGAGACAGAGTCTCACTCTGTTGCAAGGCTGGAGTGCAGTAGCACAATCTCAGCTCACTGCAATCTCTGCTTTCTGGGTTCAAGTGATTCTCTTGCCTCAGCTTCCCAAGTAGCTGGGATTACAGGCATGCGCCACCACACCCAACTAATTTTTGTATTTTTAGTAGAGACAGGGTTTCACCATGTTGGCTTTGATCTCCTGACCTCATCATCCGCCAGCCTCAGCCTCCCAAAGTGCTGGGATTATAGGTGTGAGTCATCACACCTGGCCGAAATATATTTCTTAAATAATAAGACTTGAAAGTCAAAATTACTCCATGATCTATGGGCTGCAGAATGGATATTGTATCATCAGGCATGAAAACAACATTAATCTTGTACATCTCCATTGGAGCTCTTGGGTGACTGGGTGCATTGCCAATGAGTGGTAATATTTTGAAAGGAAATCTTTCTTTCTGAGCAGTATGTTTTAATAGTGGGGTCAAAAAATTCAGTAAACCATGCTGTAAATGGAAGTGCTGTAATCTAGGCTTTGTTGTCCATTTTATAGAGCACAGGTAGAATACCTTTAGCATAATTCTTAAGGGCCATAGGACTTTCAAAATAGAAAATGAGCACTCATTTCAACTTAAGGCCATCAGTTGCATTAGCTCCAAACAAGAGAGTCACAGCCTGTGCTTTGAAGCTCTGGAGCCAACGACTGACTTCTCCTCTCTAGCTATGAAAATCCTAGATGCTATCTTCTTCCAACAGAAGGCTGTTTCATCTACATTGAAACTCTGTGGTTTAGTGTAACCACTTTCATCAATAATCTTAGCTAGATCTTCTGGATAACTTGCTGCAGCTTCACTGTGCACTTTAATGTTATAGAGATGGCTTCTTTCCTTAAATCTCATGAACCAGCCTCTGCTAGCTTCAAACTGTTCTTCTGCAACTTCCTCACTTCTCTCAGCCTTCACAGAATTGAAGTGAGTTGGGGCCTTGATCTGGATTAGGCTTTGGCTTAAGGCAATGTTGTGGCTGGTCTGATCATTTATCCAGACTACTAGAAATTTCCACATATTAGAAATAAGTCCATATCACTTTCTTATCATTCGTGTGTTCTCTGGAGTAGCACTTTTAATTTCCTTCAAGAACTTTTCCTTTGCCTTCACAACTTGGCCAACTGTTTGGCACAAGAGGCCTACCTTTTGGCCTATCTCAGTTTTCAACATACCTTCCTCACTAAGCTTAATCATTTTTAGCTTTTGATTTAAAGTGAGAGATATGCCACTCTTCTTTCACTCAAACCCTTAGGGGCCATTGTAGGGTTATTAATTGGCCTAATTTCAGTTTTGTTTCCTCTTAGGGAATAGGGAGGCTGGAGAAGAAGGAGAGAGCCTGGGGAATGGCCAGTTGGTGGAGCAGTCAGAACATACATTTACTAAGTTCACTGTCTCATATGCGTATGGTTTGTGGTACCCCAAAACAATTACAATAGTAACAGCAAAGATCACTGATCACAGGCCAGGCATGGTGGCTGTAATCCCAGCATTTTAGGAGGCTGAGGTGGGAGGATCACTTGAGGTTAGGACTTTGAGACCAGCCTGGCCAATATGGTGAAAGCCCGTCTCTCCTAAAAGCACAAAAATTAGCCAGGTGTGGTGGTACGTGCCTGTAATCCCAGCTACTTGGGAGGCTGAGGCAGGAGAATCACTTGAACCCAGGAGGTGGAGGTTGCAGTGAGCCGTGATCATGTCACTGCACTCCAGTTTGGGGGAGACTCTGTCTCGGGAGGAAAAAAAAAGATCACTGATCACAGATCCACCATAACAGATATACTAATAATAATATTGTCAGAATTATAAAAATAAGACACAGAGAAATGAAGTAAGCACATGCTGTTGGAAAAATGTCACCTATAAACTTGCTTGATGCAGGGATGCCACAAACTTTCAACTTGTAAAAAAACACAATACCTAAAATGTGCAAAAAAAGAAAGTTATGCATGCTTGTTTATTTTAAAATCGAGAAGTGAGATGTTTCATGTCTGTTCTTTTTCAAGATTGATTTGGCTGCCTGTGGTCTTTTGTGATTCCATATGAATGTTAGAATTGTTTTTTCTATTTCTGTAAAAAATTCCTTTGGAATTCTAAATGAGATTGCATTGGATCTGTAGATGGCTTTGGGTAGTATGAACATTTTAACAACTGTGTCTTTTAATCCATGAACACAGGATGTCTTTTCATTTGTTTGTGTCTTGCTTAATTTTTTATGAATGTTTTGACCTAGTTAGAAGTCTATGCTTTTTCTTCACAACTCAGTCTTGGTAGGTTTCTAGGATATTGTCCATTTCTTCTAAGTCATCGAATTTGTTGGCATATAATTTTGTGATTCTTCTTATATCTGTGGCAGCATTGTAATGTCTCTTCTTTTATTTCTAATTTTATTTATTTGAGACTTCTTTCTCTTTTTTTGTTAGTCTAGCTAAGGTTTGTCAATTCTGGTGATCTTTCAGTATCCCAACTCTTAGTTTCATAGATATTTTTAAATTTTTCTATTTTGTTTATTTCTGCTCTGTTATTTCTTTCCTTCTGCCAAATGTGGGCTTAATTTGTTCTTCTTAGTTTCCTAGTTCTTTGAGGTTTAAAGTCTTGTTGAGATCTCTCTTCCTTTTATATGTGGCATTAATTTCTATGAACTTCTCTTAGTACTGTTTTGCTGCATCCCAAAAGTTTTGGTATGTTGTATTTTTGTTTTCACATGTCTCAAGGTATTTTCTAATTTTCTTTTCATTTCTTCTTTGACCAATGGTTGTTCAAGAGTGTACTATTTAATTTTCATGTTTGTGAATTTTCTAGTGTTTCAAAAATATTTACATCATCCTATTTAAAGATTAAAGAAAAAAAAAAAAACAAACTCTAGTACTAGGCTAAAAAAGTCTCTATTTCCTACCTGAAAAGGATGTGAAGATAGGAACCAAGGCCAGTTAAAATATGCCACCATGCATGAAATTGTGTGGTAATACCTATGATAGGTGGTACCTTCTTTCGAAAGTCCCTGTGTGGAGAGAGGGAGAAAATCACCATGTTAAATTTTAAAAATATTTAGCAACTAATGCTGATAGTCTTAGAGCATTTTGAAATGTCATTCTCAAATACGGCAGTTATTTAATTGCCTTAAGTTTCCTGTAGTCTGCCACATTGTTATCCAAACTACATTCTGAGGAACAGTATTCAACAATGATAATTTATGGTCAATCTGTGTCATCTAAACCCTCATCCACTTCTCTCTCTCATATCTTTTTGAAGCAAATCCCAGATACTATATCATTTTATTTCTAATTATTTTAGTATGTATTTCTAAAATATGAAAACCTCCCTAAAAAATAACTACATTTTCATACCTAAAAATAATAATCCCTTAATGTCATAAAAATATTCAATTACTGATCAAAGTTCAAAATTTCTTACTTTTTAAAATAGTTGATTTGTTTGAATCAGAATCCAAAAAAGGCCAACACATTGTATCTGGTTGATATAACTAAGTCTCTTAATCTATATGTTCCTCCTCCCTCATTTTTCTTTCCTGCCTCTGCTTTTTTTTTTTTTTTGAGATGGGAGTCTTGCTCTGTCACCCAGGCTGGAGTGCAGTAGCATGATCTCGGCTCACTGCAACCTCCACCAGCCCAGTTCAAGTGATTCTTCTGCCTCAGCCTCCCAAGTAGCTGGGATTACAGGAACACACCACCATGCTCAGCTAATTTTTGTATTTTTAGTAGAGACAGGGTTTCATGTGGGCCAGGCTGGTCTTGAAATCCTGACCTCAAGTGATCTACCCGCCTCTGCCTCCCAAAGTGCTGCGATTACCGGCGTGAGCCACTGTGCCTGGCCATGCCTCTGTAATTTATCTGTTGAAGAGATCAGGTCATTCATTCTTTAGATTTCTTACAGTCTGAATTTTGTTGATTGCTTTCCTGTGGAACTGTTCAGTACATTCCTCTGTCCTCTATTTATGCAAAATTGTTAGTTTATAGGATTTAGAGTTGGAATGACCACAGTTTAACCTATTCAGCATGCTCATTTCATGAAAAATGAGGGCCAGAAGGACAGTGCCTAATGACAGACTAGAATCCAGACACCTAAGTCTAAGATTCAAACTTCCATCAATATATGATTGCTGACAAGATGGTAAAAGGAACACTTGCTTTTTTAGAAAATAACATTAAGCATATGAAAGTATATATTTACATACATATATTTCATATGCTTATTACAAATCAGTCTTCTTTATTCAATGAAGCAGATCAGACAAGTTTCAAAGGAACAGTCAACATTTGATTAACTACATAGTTCTATGATGCACACACACATAAAACCCAAACCCTACAGAGGTTATGAAATATCCTCAGGTCCAAAATTTTAGGTAATTGAAACAGGTATTCCAAGAATTTAACTTCATTTTACTGTACATATCTTTTAAATGTCAACAATAGTAAAAATTCATTTCAGGGCACTACTATTTCTACACGTTTATAAAATTCTCTACTTAATAAAATGCTTCTAAAAATATTTCTGAAGCAATGAAAATATATCTTACCTCAGTGAATCACAAAATATGTTATCTATATTCCAAAACAAAAATCCCAATAAAAATATACCCAAGGATGTATAACCCAGTCCTCTAAGCCATGGATAAACCCTGTGGAGGGAAAAAAGAAAAGCAAAATACAATTTTCTCAAGTCATGTCATAATCAGAAATTGAAGCCGTCATTTTGTTCCTTTTTTATAAGGGCTGGGATCTCACTATGTTGCCCAGACTGGAATGCAGTGGCTATTCACAGGTGTGATCATAGTACACTCTAGCCTCAAATTCCTGTGCTCAAGTGATCCTCCCATCTCAGTCTCCCAAACAGCTGGGAGTATAGACATGTGCTACGTCTGGCTAGAAGACATCACTTTGATGAGAAGGAAAAGTTTTTGTTTGTAGTAAATGCAGACCTATCAAATTTTCTAATAATTTGCCTACTATATGTAGCCATTAAAAGGAGCTGAGAAATAGGCCACCAAGACTTTAATAAATGTATTGGGAAGGTAATCTGAAAGTACCTGATACTGTTTTCAGTCTCATGGAATAGGCAGCGGGATAGTGGATTAGAATTAATGTAGATTGAGTCATGTGTTCCATGTAAGCCAATGTAGTTACACACACACACACACACACACACACACACACACACACACACACACACTCTCTCTCTCTCTCTCTCTCTCTCTCTCTCTCATTCAATAAATCACTTAATAATATATACGGAGTGCTTATTATGTACTAGGCATTGTTCTAAGCATTTGGGAAGGTAGTGGTCAATAGGTAAGTTTTTATTCTCAAAGAATTTACAGTGTAGTTGGGGGAGGTAAACAATTAAATACATAACTAATAATAATTGCTTTGAAGAAAAATAAGGCCTGATAAGGAGAGAGTATGTGGAGGTATTATGTGGATGGGTGTGCATGTACACACACACCACACACAAAATGTTCAAATAATCCCTGTGAGGTGGGCATTATTCTTTTAACTTTACTGATGAGGAAATTAAAGCTTGGTGAGGTACTGAAAATAGTATCAGCTTACCTACGTTTTATAGCTCAATGAGGTATAACCGATGTACATTAAAAGTACATATATTTAAAGCGTTTATCTGATCAGTACATCTGTATATACCCAGGAAACTACCACCACAATCAAGATATCTACCACCTCCAAAACCTCAATTGGCATTTTTTAGAATGCTACATAAATGGAATCATACCATATATACCCCTGATTGTATGGCTTCTTTCATTTCACATAATTCTTTCAGATTCATTCATGTTATTATGTTATCAATACTTCATTTTCTTTTATTGCTGAGTAGGTACTCCATTGTCTGGTCATAGCACAATTTGTTTCTCTGTCCAAATTCAGGTTTCTAGTTTTTGACTATTACAAATAAAGCAGCTATGAACTTTCACAACTAACACTTTGTATAGACATATGCTTTCATTTTTCTTCGGCAAATAGCTAGAAGAATGGCTGGGTTGTATGGCAGGTGAATATTTAATTTTTCAAGATACTGCTACACTGTTTTCCTAAGTGACTACCATTTTAGATTCCCACCAGGTATGTATAAGTGTTCCAAATGTTTCACATTTTCATCAGCACTTGGTCTGAAGTCAGTCTTTTTCATTTTAGCTGTTTTAGTAGGTATGTAGTGGTATTCATTGTGGTTTTAATTTGCATTTCCCTAATGACTAATGTTTTTGAGCATTTTTTCACATAGTTATTTACTATCCATACCTCTTCTTTGATACACTGTTGTTTGCCTTCTTATTATTCAGTTGTAAGAATTCTTTCTATATTTTACATGTAGGTCCTTTGTTGGATATATATTTTGCAAATAGTTTCCCCAAGTCTGTGGCTTACCTTTCATTTTCTGAATACTATCTTTTGAAGAACAAAAGTTTGAAATTTTGATGAAGTTCAGTTTGTCAATTTTTTGTCTATAGTTTGTGCTTTTTACTAATAAATCTTTGCTGAACCAAAAATATATCCTATATTTTCTTTTAGAAGTTTTATAATCTTAGTTTTTGCATTTAGAAATACAATTTACATTTAGAAACAGAATTCACTTCTATTAAATTTTTATGTTGGTGTGAGGTTGAAGTTCATTTTTTTTGGTCCTAAGAATATTCATTTATTCCAGCACAATTTGTTGAAAAGATTATCTTTTCTCCACTGAATTACCTTTACCTATTTATTGAAAATCAGGCCAGTATAAGTGTGTGGGTCAATTTTTGGATGTTCTATTGATTTATATGTCATTTTTGCCACCAGCGCAACATTGTCTTGGTAACAGCATATAAATCAAGTCTTGTAAGTAATGCAATTTTGTTCATTTTCAAAAACTGTTTTGGCTATTCACAATCCTTTGCATCTCCATGTTAATGTCAGAATCAGTTTTTCCATTTTTCCCAAAAAGCCTGCAGAACCTACAAATCAGTTTTGGAGTACAGGCATCTTAGCAATATTGAATTTTCTAATCCATTAAGTGGTATATCTGTCCATTTATCTAGCTCTTCAATTTCTCTCAAAAAAAATTGTAGTTTTCAATGTATAGATCTTACATATTTTGTTAAATTTAATCCTTAAACATTTAATGTATTTTCATGTTATTGTAAATTGTACTTTACAAAATTTTACTAATAGTTCACTGCTAGAACACAGAAATATGATTTTGAATACTGACTAGAATCCTGTAACTCTGCTAAATTTCACTTATTGCTTCTAACATTTTTTTTGTACATGTCCTGTGATATTTTCTATACATGATCTTGTCATTTGCAAGTAAAATGTTGGGTAATAGAAGTAATTATAGTTTATAGATTTTTAAAGGGATTTAAAAAAACCATGTCATGACTAGGTGTTTTATATGCTATAGAATTTATAGGTTAAGAAAGTTCTCTTCTATTACTAGTTTGAAAAGGGTTTTATTTTGTTTTAGAACATAAATAGGTGTTGAATTTTACAGAAAGCTTTACGCTAAATCTTGGTATGTAATTTTTCTCTTTTTAATTTTTAATTTTAATTTTCTAAAGACTGGTCTGCCTCTGTCCATTATTTTTAAAATATGGTAAATGGCAATAATAAATTTTTTCAAAATTTTCTAACTTAACTATAAGTATTTGCATGTAAGTGAACATAAAAGGTGATTAGTTTAAAAATGATCAGGAAAGCACAAACCTGGCAATGTATGGAAAAGGCATTATGACCACTGTTTGATGAAGGTTCTCAAGAGAAGATGAGCTTAAAAGAGTCACAATCTGGCTTCAGTTTTTCAGAGGGTTTATATCATAGCTCCCATTTGGGGAAGGCAAGAATGAGTCCCAAGAAACATAGGCCTCAACACAGTGAAGGCTTCTGGCAGTGTAGGCTAGGTACTAAAATATAACAGGAATATGATCAGTTGGGGTAGGGCGCTATCTGTTTTCTGCTTCTAAACTTACTTACCATGGCCAATCTTCAGCTCTCAGGAGCAGTTCAAAGCAAAATTCTTCTGTGGGGGTGAAATGAATGTCTTTGGTTATCCAGGTAGCAGGGCACGAAGGAGACAGCAAGAACATCAGCACATGGTGCATGCAAGGCTAAGTACAGATAAATGTCTGGGAACTTGCTACCCATATAGTATCAGGTGTAAGAGTGTAGAATACAGAAGGCATTCAACATATGTTTCTCTGTATCTCTCTCTCTCTATCACACTGATTTATTCTAGACTGGCTGCCTGTCTAGCATACAGCTATCATCTGAGAAATCCTTTCCTGTCACCTACCCCTTAGGAACTGCCTTCACCTCTCTCTTTCATTGCATCTCCTGTCTTGTATCCCATGCACTCCTCCTTTTTGAAGTACTCTCATTTTGGTGTAACACATCAAATATTCTTGAGCAATATTTAATGGGATGTAGGGTTTTTTTTTGAGATCTTGAATGTATGAAAAAATATTTTTCTCTGTATTTTACTGATAGTTTGGCTGCCTATAGAATTCTAGGTTAGAAATAATTTTCCTTTAGAAATTTGAAGGCACTGGTCTCCTAGTTCCAATGTTGCTTTGGCAAGCCCAAAGCCATTCTGATTCTTGATCCTTTGTATATATTCCTGCCTCTCAACTTACATACTTCTGGAATCCTTCCTTGTTCTAGGACCCTGAAACTGGCATGGGTCTATTTCCATTCACTGTGCTGCGTATCCAGTGGACTCTTTCAGTCTAATAATGCATGCCCATCAATTATAGAATGTTTTCTTGAATTATTTTGGTAATTGCCTCGCTTCCATTTTCTCTGTTCTCTGCCTCTGTCTCCTTTTTCATGTTGGTTCTTCTATACTGGCTCGACATTATCTATTCAGTAATATTCTTATTGAGTCTATTGTATTTTCCATTTCTCTCTTTTTTTTTTTTTGCCCTATACCTAGAGTGACTTACTTAACTGTATCTTTTAAACACTTCAATTCAGGTTTTCATTTTATAATATTTTTTATTTTTTAAAAAATTAGACAAAAAGTCTTGCTTTGTTGCCCATGCTAGAGTGTAGTGGTGTGATCATAGCTCACTGTAACCTCAAACTCCAGGGCTCAAGTAATCTTCTCGCCTCAACCTCTTGAGTAGTTAGGACTACAAGAGTGTGCCACTATGCCAAACTAATTATTATTATTTTGATAGAGACAGGGTCTCACAATGTTGCCTGCTGGTGTCAAACTCCTGGCCTCAAATGATCCTCCCACCTTGGCCTCCCAAAGTGCTGGAATTATAGGCGTGAGCCACTACACTTGGCTCATATTTTTAATTTTTAAGATTTTTTAAATTCTCTCAATGTTCATTTTGAAAAATACCATCCTCTTTTTGACTTATAGGCACAGCATATCTCTAGGAATATTAACAAATTAATGATATTTATTGTTTTAGAAGCTTTCATCTTCCTGCATAAGTTGGTTCCTCCTTCCCTTATTATATGTTTTGCCCTCTACCTTTCATATTGGATTCACTCATCATGTGTGATACTGTCTCCTCATTTTTAATCATCTAAAAAGGGAGACTAAAAAGGTGACCATAAAAGCCCTGAGCATGTGGTTGAGGTCTTTGGACTAGTAACCTTCACTGTAGGGCTATTTTGCTGGGACAGTCGTTGGGGGAATCCCCAATATCAGTGCTTTTAGGTCTTTTAGGCTGACCACATTCCCTAAAAGTTCTTTTTTCTTTCTTTCTTTTGTTTTTTTGTGCCCAGAGTTCTTTGCAGTCAGCATTCAGAATGTATAACCCCACCCACTTTCCCTGATTTCAGTATATTATTCACATGCTCAATTGTGCCTCGCAAAATTTAGTGTAGACACATTGTTTACTCTTTCCAGGGGATAAACCTTCAAACTTCTGTAATTACTCAGTGATATGAAATGGATGAGGGGATATGGGTATCTAATAGGTTTTAACCAATTCTCTTTTAGATCTCTCTTCTATCTCCTTTTGCAAACTGCCTGTCATTGCTAATGCCTAATACTTGAGAAAATCCTCTGATATAAACTGAAGGTTCTTGGCTCAGAATTTGGCTTTCTTGGGCCTGTTAAGACAGTTAGGAGTAGTCCATCTACATTCCAGCTTCTAACATTTTATTGAGTCTTCTCCTTGTGGGCTTATGTCTTTTAAGTAAATTCCTTTGTTGTAGTTTTAGTGGAGTTTCAGAAGGGAGCAAAATTGTAAGTGATCTTTAGTATTGTCCTTCTGTTTTATCTTTCATTAATTTCTGCCCTTTATTTCCATTCTTCATTTCTCTCCAGGTTTACTCTATTGATCTGTTTTCTAATTCTTAGAAAAAATTTTTTTTAAAAGGGGCGATGCTAATCTTCTTTGTATTCTTCCAGTTTTAGTATATGTGCCAAAGTGAGCTTTGTTTTCTAGTTCCTGAAATTGAATGCTTAGTTCATTATTTTTCAGCCTATTTCTAATGTAAACATCTAATATTATAAATTTCCCTCAAAGAACCACTTCAACTATATTGTACTTAGAATGGAATCATAATGAAAATTCTACAAATCTAAGTATTTTAAAATTTCCATTATGGTTTTTTTAACTCATGAGTATTTAGACATGTGATTTTAGGTTTCTAAAAATGTGGGCCATTTTGACTAATTCTGTTTTGTTTAAACTACTTACACTGTAGTCAGAGAACATCTGTGCATGATACCAGTTCTTTTTTTTGAGACAGTCTCGCTCTGTCACCCAGGTTGGAGTGCAGTGGTGCGGTCTCAGCTCACTGTAACCTCTGCCTCCTGGGTTCAAGCAATTCTCCTGCCTCAGCCTCCAGAGTAGCTGGGATTACAGGCGCCCACCACCATGCCGGGCTAATTTTTGTATTTTTAGTAGAGACAGGGTTTCACCATGTTGGCCAGGCTGATCTCAAACTCCTGACCTCAAGTGATCCACCCTCCTCGGCCTCCCAAAGTGCTGGGATTACAGCCATGAGCCACTGTGCCTGGCCAATGATACCAATTCTTTAAAGCAGGGGTCCCCAACCCCTGGGCCATGGACCAGTACTAATCTGTGTCCTGTTAGGAACCAGGGTGCACAGAAGGTGAATGGTGGGCGATGAGCATTACTGCCTGAGCTCTGCCTCCTGTCAGACCAGTGGTGACATTAGGTTCTCATAGGAGCACAAACCTTATCATGAACTGTGCATGCAAGAGATCTAGGTTGTACACTCCTTATGAGAATCTAATACCTGATGATCTGTCACTGTCTCCCATCACCCTCAGATAGGACTGTCTAGTTGCAGGAAAACAAGCTCAGGACTCCCACTAATTGTACATTAGGGTGAGTTGTATAATTATTTCATTATATATTATGATGTAATAATAACAGAAATAAAGTGCACAATAAATGTAATGCTCTTGAATTATCCTGAAACCACCTCTCCACCCCAATCCGTGGAAAAATGGTCTTTAATGAAACTGGTCCCTGGTGCCAAAATGGTTGGGGACTATTGCTTTAAAGTTTGTCGAGCTTTGCTCTAAAGCTAATATCATGTAGAATTAATAATTATTCTATGCATGCTTGAGAAAGTTGTGCATATTTTAAATATTAAGAGTATGAGATCATTTTGTTACTGTGCTACTCAAATTTTATCTATATTGATATTTATTTTTTTTGGTCTAAGTTACTCTATTAAAGTATCTCGGTACGATGGAGCATTATCTATTTACCTTTGTAAATTCTGTCAATTTTTGCTTAAAATTTTCCATAAAAGTTTAGAATTGCCATTTCTTTCTGGTAAATTGAATCTTATTACTAATCTAGTGAACACATTTGTTTTAAATGATGCCTTAACTTTTTGTGGGTTATTAAAAGTTCTAGTCCAGTTTTCTTTTGGATTGTTTTTAGAATTTTATTTACTCCATGTTTTTGAAAGATATTGTAAAGTCAATTACCATTTTTAATGGTTACCAAAAATGCATATGTAAACATGAAAAGTAATCATTGTACATACTCTCTTCCCAAATAACAAATTTCTTGCCTTAGAAACTATATAACTTTGATTATCCCCTTCCATTGTACACTTTATTTTGTCCACTATTTTAGTTCAATTTTGTATATTTTTATTCTCTCAAGTGACACATTATTTTAAGCAGTCACAATATTTTGTTCAGATATTACCACTGGTTTATCGTTTTTTTTTCCCCTTTATGTTCTTTCTTGCATCTCAGCTCTTCTGCCTAAAGAATATCTTTTAAAAAGTCTTTTAGTGAGGTATATTGGCAAACTCCATTTTTGTTTTTCTCAAATTGTCTTCATCTTACCCTTGTTCTTGAAAGGTATCTGGCATAGAATTCTAAGCTGATGGTTCATTTCTCTCAGTACTTAAAAGGTAACAGTCCATATGTGTCTTGGCTTCCATGGTTGCTGTTGGTAAGTCTGCAGACTAACTGTTATTGCTTTGTTGGTAGTGTATGTGTGTGCGTATGTGTGCATGTGTGTGTTTAATCTCTGAATGCTTTTAAGATCTTTGTCTTTGGATTTCAGCAACTTTAGTGTGCTTTTCCTACAGGTATCAATCGAGATTCAATTGTAGATAATAGTAACAACTAGATTGTAAGCAGAAAATAATTTAATGCTTTCAATTTCAACAGAAATGCTGAATGAGCAAGACATAGGCTTTTCAGGAATGACTGATGAATACTACCACAGAAAAATCTTGCCAAAGGAACTTTTTTCTTTGTCACAATTAGGAAGCTAGAGAATTTGGGAAGCCTGTGGACCAACTTCTGCACCCAGCATCATACGACCTTAGTATAATTCACAGATCAGGAAGCTGCCATGAGACCTGTTTGCACCAGTCATGATGCACACTCTAGATCCACACCAGTAAACGGATGTGTTACATATTACCACCTCTCTTCCCTCACTTAACTGGTTCTGAATTCAAGCCTCATGCCAATACATGTGATTGGCAGAACCTGAGTATTATTTGGAATCTTACCTACAAAGGAAATATGGGAAATAAAGCTTTTAAACTTTTAGCATCTATAGTACTGGAAGGCACACTAGGAGGTTGGAACAATGCTAATCTATCACATCTGCCACACCTGGGAAAGATTTCCATTTATTTGTCCTGCTTGGAATTTCTTGTTTTTGAAGGCGAGGAGTCATGTCCTTTGTCAGTTCTAGAAAATTGTCATCTATTATCTCTTTGATTATCTATTCTTCCCCATTTTTGCTATTCTCTCATTTTTGAAACACAATTAATATTATTTCTCTGTACTGTTATCTGGCTTATTTCTTTAGGTCATCTTCCAGTTCACTAATTCTTTCTTAAGTTTTTTATTTCAACTATTTATTTATTTATTTATTTTTGAGACGGAGTCTCACTCTGTTACCCAGGCTGGAATGCAGTGGTGTGATCTCAGCTCACTGCAACCTTCACCTCCCGGGCTCAAGTGATCCTCCTGCCTCAGCCTCCCAAGTAGCTGGGATTACAGGTGGCTACTATCATGCCAGGCTAATTTTTGTATTTTTAGTAGAGATAGGGTTTCACCATCTTGGCCAGGCTGGTCTCGAACTCCTGACCTCAGTTGATCTGCTCATCTCGGCCTCCCAAAGTGCTGGGATTACGGCTGTGAGCCACCGTGCCTTGTGGGTCAAGATGGCCAGGGGGAGACCTATGCTAACTGGATCTAAATAATTATAAGCTTGCTTGGCTCAGAGTACACTGAAGTTTATACACTGAACTAAACTACATTATTGGTGCAGTTAATTAGAAATCAAGCGGCAACAGGAGGCCTAAGGTAAAGACCATCCAAGAGCGCAGTAACAACAGGGAACACCTTGGGGTGGTTGCAGAGCAAGGAATACTGCTCTGGTCCCATGAATGCCTCTCAACATGGAGACTGCATGAAGGCCCTGTAAAGAGGGCTTACGCAAAGATCTCTGAGAAGGGAGGTGACCTCTGCTCACAAGATCCGGGAGGGTCTTTGCAGATGGGAGCCGGCAAGGAGGAGAAAAGCCTTGCAGGGCAGAGATCACGGAACATCTCAGGCTCTGCATAGCTTCTCAGAATATGGACTGATTTTAATTACTCTGTGTCCTCACTGCTCAGGAGATAAAAGCCCCTTGATGCACTGGCATGGTCAGACCTGGTGGCTCCTAATCCGGTATACTTCTGATGCAGCTGCACCCTGATAACAATCGGTGATAAACTCAGAGTACTAGTTTAGCATGTCTTAGAAGGATCTCAGGTGCTCCCCCCCACCCCATCTTACCGACCCCGTCACCCTCCCCTTCCACACCCATAAGATCAATGAGATCATGCACACAAAAGTGTTTGGAGCCCAGAGCTCGGGGCCAGCAGGTTCCCACACTTGCGTTGGTCCCCTGGACCCATGCTGTAACTTCTACTCTTGTGTCTCTGTCATTATTTCCTTTTCTTAATCCCACATCACTGCCGGGACTAAGGGTACCCACTTATGGGGTTGGGGCTGGTACCCAACAGCGACTGGCATTTTTTTTTTTTTTTAGATGGAGTCTCCCCAGATGGTGAGAAATAATAGTAATCTTTCCCCTCCCAGATAAAGCTGTGGCCTAGTAGGGAGTGGGAGCTCCCATCTCAGCCCAGCAGTTAATGAAGAGCCTCTTCTCCCACTGGCTTGCCAACAGAAGCCAAGGAGGAGTACCTGGCAGTAATGAGGTGGTGCTCAGGGACCTGTGGGACTACAACAAAAGGTCTAAGTGTCTTGTTATTAGTGTCCCCCAGAAGGGGAGGAGAAAGAGAGCAGGGCTGAAAAGTACTTCATAAAATAATGGCAAAAAAGCCTCTAAATTTGTTAAAAAACAAAATAAAAACAAAAAAACTCAACAATTCCCAAACTAAAAGCAATAAACACACAAATTCATGATGCTGATCCAACCTCAAAACATGATTTTTTAAGTTTTTTTTTTTTTTTCCTCAAGAGACGGGGTCTTGCTCTGTTGCCCAGGCTGGAGCGCAGTGGCACAATCCTAGCTCACTGCAGCTTCAAACTCCTGTGCTCAAGCAATCCTCCTGCCTCAGTCTCCCAAGCAGCTGGGACTACAGGTATGTATCACAATGCCTGGGTAATTTTTATTTTAGTTTTTAGAAGTGGGGTATCTCTATAATGCCCAGGCTAGTCTCAAACCCCTGGCCTCAAGCGATCTTTCCACCTCAACCTCCCAAGTGTCTGGGATTACAGGCATGAGCCTGCTCAAACATGTTAAACCCAAAGAAATTCACATTAAGACAAACTATAGCTGAACTTATGGAAACTAAAGACAAAGGAGAGACAAACAACATCTTACCTATGGGGGAAAACAATTCAAATGATAAAGGATTTTTCATTAAAAGGAAATGTGTCAGAAGAAACCAAACCTGCTGACACCCTGGTCTCAGGCTTCTAGCCTCCAGAATTGTGAGAAAATAAGTTTGCTGTTTAAGCCACCCCGTCAAATGGTATTTTATTATATATAGCAGCCCTATCAAACTAGTATAGAGGGCAAATTCCACAACCTAATAAAGAACATCTATAAAAAACATACAGCTAACATTTAACTTAATGATGAAAGGTTTAATGCTTTTCCCCTAAAATTGGGAGCAAGGCAAGAAGATCTGCTGTCACTACTCTTATTCAACATAGTCTTGGAAGTTCTAGTCAGGGCAATAAGGCAAAACGGTATTAAAAAGTACACACATCAGGAAGGAGGATATAAACCATTTCTATTTGCACCAAATCTTAAAAACAAATCTACAGGGCCAGGCACAGTGGCTCACACCTGTAATCTCAGCACTTTGGGAGACTGAGGCGGGCAGATCACGAGGTCAGAAGCTCGAGACCATTCTGGCCAACATGGTGAAACCCCATATCTACGAAAAATATGAAAACTAACCAGGCGTGATGCGGGCACCTGTAATGCCAGCTACTTAGGAGGCTAAGGCAGGAGAATCACTGAACCCTGGAGGCAGAGGTTGCAGTGAGCTGAGATCTTGCCACTGCACTCCATCCTGGGTGACAGTGAGAGACCCCATCTCAAAAAAAAAAAAAAAAAAACCAAAAAAATAAAACAAAACAAAAAAACCCAAATCTACCAAAAAAGCTCTCTTAGAACTGACTTCAACAAGGTGGCAGAATAAAAGATAATCAGGGCGGGGTGCGGTGGCTCATGCCTGTAATCCCAGCACTTTGGGAGGCCCAGGTGGGTGGATCACCTGAGGTCAGCAGTTCAGGACCAGCCTGGCCAACATGGTGAAACCCTGTCTCTACTAAAAATACAAAAATTAGCCAAGTATGGTGGTAGGTGCCTGTTGTCCCAGCTACTTGGGAGGCTGAGGCAGGAGAATTGCTTGAACCTGGGAGGCGGAGGTTGCAGTGAGCTGAGATTGCGCCACTGCCCTCCAGCGCAGGTGACAGAGAAAGACTCCATCTCAAAAAAAAAGATAATCAATTGTATATCTGTATAATAGCAATGAACATGTGGACACTAAAATTTTAAAATATAATATCACTTGCAATTGCTTAAAAAAATTAAAAATTACAAATTAAAGATCTAAATAAATCAAGAGACATACTGTGTTCATGGACTGGAAGACTCAATACTGTAAAGATGTCAACGCTCTGCAAATTGATATGCATATTTAATATAATTCCTAAAATCTCAACAAGATTTTAAATTTAGACAATATTATTCTAAACTTTATATGGGAAGGCAAAGGAACCTGAATAACTAGAGCAATTTTGAAAAAGAAGAATGAAGTGGGAGGAATCAGTCTGTATGATTTGAAGACTTTGAGGTATTGGTGGAGGGGGAGACACCTCAATCAATGGAACATAACTGAAATCCCTAAAACAGACCCACACAAATATACCCAAATAATTTTTGTCAAAAGTGCAAAAGCAATTCAATGGAGAAAGGACAGTCTTTTAAACTAATGGGTCTTAGAACAGTTGGACATCCACATGTAAAAAATAGAACCTCACCCTATGCCTCACACCTTATACAAAATGAACTGAAAATAAACTACAGACTTAAATGTAAAATCAAAACTATACAATCTTTTAGAAAAAAACATAGGAATAAATCTTTGGGATCTATAGGTAGATATAGACTTCTTAGACTTGACACCAAAAACACAATCCATAAAAGGAAAATTGACAAATTTGACCTCATTGAAATTAAAAATGCTTGCTTATTGAAAGAGAGGATGAAAAGTTATAGATTTGGAGAAAATATTCACAAATCACATATTTAATAAAGAATTAGAATCTCACAACTCAACTGTGAAAACAATAGAAACTGTCCTTATTATCTCTTATAAAAAAAGAGAAACCAGGTAAAGACATAAGAAAATTTTACCAGGGAGGATACATATACATATGGCAAATAAGCACATGAAGGTATGTTCAACAGCATTAGCCATTAGGAAAACACAAATTTTAAAAAACTTTATATTAGTACACACCTATCAGAATAACTAAAATAAAAAATAGTGACACCACCAAATTCTGGTGAAGATGCAGAGAAACCAGATCACACATATATTGCTAGTAGGAATGTAAAAATGGTAGAGCTACTCTGGAAAACAATTCAGCAGTTTTGAGAAAAACTAAAGATAAATTACTACAAATTCTAGCAATTTCATTCTGGGCATTTATTCCAGAGAACTGAAAACGAGTTCACATAAAAACCTGCATTACTTACAACTGTTCATAGCAGCTTTATTCATGATTGCCCAACACTGGAAACAATCCAGATGTTAATCAACAGGTGAATGGTTAAACTATGGTACATTTATACCATGGAATACTACTCAGCAATAGAAAGGAATGAATTATTGACACACTCAACAACTTGGATTACACCAGAGAATTATGCTGAGTTCAAAATGCCAATCTCAAGGTTATATATTGTATGATTCCATTTGTATAACATTCTTGAAATGACAAAATCAGAAATACAGAACAGATCAAATGATCACCAGGGGTTAAGGACAGGGAGTGAGGAGTGAGGTGGGGCAGGAGAAAAATAGGTGTGGTTATAAAAGGGCAACACAGGCATCCTTCTGATGATGGAAATGTTTTGTATCTTGATTGTATTAATATCAAGTACTGGTTGTGATATTGTACTATAGTTTTGTAAGATGTTACAAATGGAGGAGGTTGGTAAAGGATACATGGGATCTATTTTTTTTTTTTACAAATACATGTGTTTCTACAATTATCTAGAAACTAAAAGTTTAATTAAAAAAAAGAACAAACTCACAAATCATACTACTTATTTACTGAACGCCTGCTGTATGGCAAGGCCCTATTTAAGGTAATCTCATGAATGTTATTTATTTAATTTTCATGAACTCCTAAAGATTATGCCCATTTCCCAAATAATCTTTCCTGAAATACTAATTTTTTGTAACATTAATTGGCTTCCTGGAGAGGTATTATGTAAAAGGAATTCCCTAGTCAAGTAGGTTTAAGAAAGACAAAAACCATTTTTTTTTTTAACTGTAGGATTTTTAAGGTCTCTAATATCTAACGAACTTCATAAATATTCAAAATTAGGCCATTACAGACAGCTTTCTTTAATTTTCCCACGTCTTTAATTTTGGAACCCTAGTTTTCATATGATGCTCATTAACAATTTGTCTGAAGACCTAGTATTCCTTATAATATAACAGTAAATGTTGGGTTATAGTTTTCTACCAACATCTCTAATGAAGTGAGCTTTTATGTGTTATTTCGATTTAGTCTATAGATTTACTGTTATAGGTCTGAATATACTTCAATCATAGTGCAGATGATCCAAACTACTTACCATGTAACAATATAAATAGATCGAAGTACTAATGTAAAGACCAACATTCCATACATGACCTAAATAGGAAAGGAAAATGTGGTTAGTACAATCGTTATTCTTCGGCAAAGGAAGTCTATTTTTCCTACCAAAATAGCCTTTCCAATTAAATATAAATATTTATCCTTCATTACATTTTAAAGAATAGAATTTTAAAAATGTGTTAAATCACTAAGTCATGCTAACTTCTGAGGAAAAGAGCCTGCTTAATTTTATTAAATAACCAATTAAATAATCAATATCAGAAGTCATATGTCAATTTTAACTCTGAATGGATCCACGAAATTTTAAATATCTGCTGAAACCTGAACAAATGCTGTAATTTTGCTTCATATTCCCAAGCTCCCCGCTTCTCTTTAGCTTTGCTTTCAGCACAAATAACAGTATTTGTGCTTCCCACTTTATGATAGCATAAACCTGAATTCTTTTAATTCTTCTAAATGTCTCTGCATTCATATGCATCCTCCGCTGGCATGCATTCTTTCTCATCTCTAGTCTCTGAAAAAAGAGGTACCCACTTCTTGACCAAGGTTAATCTATTTTCCTGTGTTCTTTTTTCTATATGTTCCCACATCTTTCTAGCATTGGCTCTTCTTTCTATTCTGTATTAAGCATTAGGTGAGTATTAGTACCTGGGAAATGGAACCTAGTGGGAAAATAAGATTTAGCAAATACATATAAAGCCAGTAGTTGAGAAAGCACCATCCAGGTCAAGAAATAAATCCTTGTTAACACCCTAGAAGTGCTGCACGTGTGTCTTCCCAGTCCAACCCTCTCCCTTCCTTCTTAGAGGAAACCACTCTTCTGATTTGTATAATAAACATTTTCTTGCTTTTATTTATATAATTACTAACTTAAAGTAGTCATCTACATATGCATTCCTAAGTAATAATAATAATAGTTTGCTTTTGAGTTATAATAGAATTTTGATTAAATTTTATTTTATTATTTTTTTTGAGGCAGGGTCTTTTGTCACCTAGGCTGGAGTGCAGTGGCATGATCACATCTCATCGCAGCCTTGATCTCCCAGGCTCAAGCCATCCTCTTGCCTCAGCCTCCAAAGTAGCTGAGACCACAGGTGTGTGCCACCACATCCTGGTTAATTTTTTTTCTTTTTAGTATAGACAGGTCTCACTATGTTGCCCAGGCTGGTCTCAACCTTATGTGAATGAGAATACAAAAGAAGCTGTGTATATGAATAGCTCTGGGTCTTCTGATGAGATGAAGATGCTACGTCTGCTATAACTCTCATCCTGTGTCCTTCTATAAAGCTAAGGCAACACAATATTAGATTAAAGCTTATTAGAGTCTCATTGCCAGCTTAAATCCATAACCACAGCTATACTGCTACAAATGGTGAATAAGAAAGGCATAATCCCTATACTCACAGAAATTACAATCTAGTAAGGAGAGAGATAAGTAACCAGACAATTACAGTATAATAACTCTATGGCAGGAACTCTACAGAGTACTTTGTAAACACATAGGAAGGCCACCTAATCCAGACTTACACAGTTTAGAAAGTCTTTCTGGAGGATATGGTATTTAAAATTTTATACCTGAAGCTCATGTAGCAGTTAGTTACTTTAAAAGAAAGTAGAAGAGAGTTGTTGGCATAGGTTATATTCTAGAGACAAGAAGAAAGAAAAGATCCTTATAGTATATTGTTGGAATATAGAATAGGAAAAATGGAATCAGAGACCAGAGGTCAAATCTGGCCTTTCAAGTCATGTTAAGGAGCTGGACTTTATATATAAGTAACAAAGGCCAGGTGTGGTGGCTCACACCTGTAATCCCAGCACTTTGGGAGGCTGAGGTAGGCGGATCACCTGAGGTCAGGAGTTGGAGAACAGCCTGGCCAACATGGTTGGAAAGAGAAACCCCATCTCTACTAAAAATGCAAAAATGAGCCAGGTGTGGTGGCAAATGCTGTAATCCCAGCTACTTGGGAGGCTGGAGCACGAGAATCACTTGAACTCGGGAGGCGGAGGTTGCAGTGAGCCAGGATTGCACCACTGCACTCCAGCCTGGGGGACAGAGCAAGACTCTGTCTCAAAAAAAAAAAAAAAAAAAAAAAAAAAAACCACAAAAAAAAAAAAAACTGGGTGCGGTGGCTCACGCCTGTAATCCCGGCACTTGGGGCAGGTGTATCACCTGAGGTCAGGAGTTTGAGACCGGCTGGGGTGCCAACACAGTGAAACCCCGCCTTTACTAAAAAATACAAAAAATTAGCTGAGTGTGGTGGTGGGCACCTGTAATCCCAGGTACTCAGGAGGGTGAGGCAGGAGAATCACTTGAACTTGAGAGGTGGAGGTTGTAGTGAGTTGAGATTGTGCCATTGCACTCCAGCCTGGGCAACAAGAAAAAAGAAAAGAAAAAAGAAAAGAAAAGAAAAGAAAAGAAAAGAAAAGAAAAGAAAAAGAATGGAAAGCCAATGAAGGTTTCATCAATAGATAACATGGTCAGACTCATGTATTAGAAAGATGTCCCTGTCGTGCTGAGTGAAGAATGAGAGGGAGGTGAGACTGACAGGAAATAGACCAATGATAACATGTTGCAGTAATCTAAGTGAGAGATGGGGACCTGAACTTGGGTAATATCAGGGGAGATGCAGAGAAGTGGCCAGATTAGAGAGAGATTTAGGGTTCAGACTAATCATTAATTCGAATAAGAGAGAGGGGGAAAGACAAGGATGATGGCCTACTTTATGGCATGGAGAGTTAGGTACATGGCAAAATTAATTATTGGATTAGAGAATATATGAAGAGAAGAAAGACTAGGGAGAAAAATGGTGAGTTCACTTCTGCATATATGTTCAGAGTTTGATGTGCCAGTGAGATATCTAAGTAGAGATCTCTAGCAGAAGTTGGATACCTAGGTCTATAGTTTAAAAGAAAAATCAGAGCTGAAGAAATAGAACTGTCAGCATATAGGAGTCAATGGGAAGGAATTTCTCAGGAAATATGTTGAACATATGAAATGATGGATTAGGAAAGAATCTACGCCTTGGCAATATCATGGGACTTTTTCAAATTAACTTTCTTCTCTCCAGAGCACCCCTACCCCATCCTTTTGATGCTCCCCACTGCTAGTGGCTTACCTAGTATTCATTCTCTCCTTCTGACTATACAGAAACTGATTTTATTTGGCTGGCAGCATGTTCAGCTATATAAGCTTGATTTCTCAACATACAGAATTTTTTTTTCAATAAAAAAGATTATAGAAGATATACTTTTCTGCTCGTTATAATTTTCATCTAATAATATGTATATTTTTATAGTGAAATTTTATCTTTTTTTTGAAAGAAAGAAAAAGAAAAGAAAGAAAGTGAAAGAAAGAAAAAAAAAGAATGAAAGAGAGAAAGAAAGAGGAAGAGAAAGAGGGAGAGAGAACGGGATTCTTGTTCTATTGCCCAGGCTAGAATGCAGTCTAAAAATGGGTATTAAAAACCTCTTTTATGCCAATAATTGAGCTTAACAATGGAGACAGGAAGGAATAAGGGATGAAAATAACAAACAACCAGCCAACCAATATTTTATTTAAACCTGTGAAATGCTGTGCAATTGCTGAGGAGTGATTTACTTCCAATTATGTGGTCACTTTTAAAATAGGTGTAATGTGATACTGAGAAAAATGTATGTTTTGTGGATTTGGGGTGGAG